>VZSZ01011826.1:236032-250528 GCA_013398815.1 Ibidorhyncha struthersii | reverse complement strand
TGGCCTTGTCGAACCTCATACACTTGGCCTCAGCCCATCGATCCAGCCTGTCCAGGTCACTCTGAAGAGCCCTTCTACCCTCAAGCAGATCAATACTTACTCCTAACTTGGTCTCATCTGCAAACTTACTGAGGGTGCTCCCAATCTCCTCGTTGAGATCATTAATAAAGATATTAAACAGGAGTGGCCCCAGCACCAAGCCCTGGGGAACACCACTTGTGACTGGCCACCAACTGGATTTAACTCCATTCACCACCCCGTTCTGGGCACAGCCATCCAGCCGATGTTTGATTCAGCAGAGTGTATGCCTGTCCAAGCCTTGGGTAGCCATTTTTTTCATAAGAATGCTGTGGGGAGAAGTATCAAAGGCTTTACTGAAATCCAGATGTATAATAACCACAGCCTTTCCCCTGTCCACCAAGTGGGTCACCTTGTCATAGAAGGAGATCGGGTTCATTAAGCAGGACCTGCCCTTCATGAAGCTGTGCTGACTGGGCCTGATCGTCTGGTTGTCCTGTAAATAATATGAAATGGCACTCAAAATAATCTTCTCCATAACCTTCTCCAGCACCGAGGTCAGACTGACAGGTCTGTAGTTCCCCAGATCCTCCTTCCAGCCCTTCTGTTAGGTGGGCATCACATCTGCTTATCTCCAGTCCATCGGGACCTCCCCGCTTAGCCAGGAAGTTTGACATGCACTTGTTGACACCTCACACATTGTGTAATTTAGCCAGAAGGATTTTATTACACCATACATATGCACAACCAGTATTTTACAAATGGGGGACATTCAATGAGAAGGGTCACAGACTTGAAAGATTTTATTTTGGCAGAAGATAGGTCTGCATTGCTTTGGCCATAGGAAGTGATCAAATCACCACTGCTAAGTCCCATGAAAGAGTAAGAAGGTCTGCAAATTCAAATGAGAATTACTGCATGGTGTCCTGTGTCAGGCAAGGTGGACTCTTAGCTTTCCCAGCAAGTAACTTATTCTGAAATAGCCTCTTATCATCCCTCTGCTGGGTCTGCCTCCGAGAAGCTCCCAGAGCTTCTCCCAGGGAAGCTCTCCAGATCTGTGCCTCACACAGGGCTCTGCTGTCCTGTGGGACCCTGGTCTCAGTGAAGTTGGATGCTCTGCCATGGCTTTTGTAGACCCGTACTGACTCCTGAATAGCTCTTTTGCTTTTTGTAAGCACATCTGACTATATCTGGAGGTAGAGCCCTGCACTTTCTGTAGGGTGAGAGAGGGGAGAAGTTTAATCACACTGACTAAAAGCAATTCCTGTGGAATGCTGTTTGAATATTTCTGCTGAGCACAGAGCCTCAAGGGAGACACAATGCCTCCTGGAGCTCACCATGTTCTTATGGGCATGCTAGCTGCCCTATTATTTAAAAGACAGCTGTGTGTGCTGCCCTGACACCCCTGCTAACTGCAATGTGGAAATGCTCCTTGTCATAGCTTCCTCTCAGGCTTTTGGAGGGTACAGATCTGGCAGGTAGTAGCACTTACGCAGTGGTCAGCAGTGGGTCTGCAAATCATGCCTGTGTGGGGGAATCTCTTTTGATCATCTCCCCACCTTCCTGCTTTAAAACATCAGTCATCACCTTAATCTCTGCAGGATATCCAGAGTCAGCATTTGCCTCTGTTCTTCCTCAGTGCTGGTGGGTTTAATACACATGTAAGCAAGATCCCTAAAACTGCTTGAGCATAAATGGCACAAGCTTTAGCTCTTTGGTACAGTACTTGGTGGAATAATACTTCCTTGTTTGTGTAGTCAGCAGAGAGCTCTCTGTTTGTGCTTTTACGTATCTTTCATCTCCAGTCACATCTAAATGTAAAATCCAGTGCTCAGGGACATTATATGGATTTGTGGCATCTTCTGCTGGGCTGCAGATTAATGAAGCGATGACTGGATTATGCAGCCTCACCTACATGTATTTCTTCACCTCTGGCAGATGTAATATTGATAATATCCTTCATTTAATATGTCATTCCCCCAAGCATAATTCAGTGGAGGTTACCAATATATTTCTCTCTTTCACTTAGCTTTTCCTAATATCATCTTGGAGAGAATTTGGCAGAGCAGAAATTGCATTTGAGAAGGTAAGGAAGGAAGTGCATTAGTGTGGCTGGCAGGAGTACTGTTCCAATCAAAGGGAAAGGCAAGCTGCATGCCAGTTTGTTTGCTAAGGCATGCCGTGGCCCATGTAGTGTGTGTTGGTTAGCAAAGTAGCTTGGACTGTGTGGTTATAGAGTATTGTCACATTGGCAATAAGGAGAATCAGCCACAGTTTTCCAGGTCTTGGGATACAACGAGTAGAAGGTGGACTGTATGAGTTAATGTCAACATTCTCCAAAGCTGCTACACATTTTCAGCTGACAATGGTGCTGAGGAAATATCTGTGATAAGGACAGGGCAATTTTGTGTGTAGATTCTGACTGTCAGAAACAAAAAGAAACCATGAAAGCCCATGAGTAGTTCTCATTGTTTCTCATTGGAAGCCAGCATGCATCCACCAACACTAGTCTTATTCCTTACACTCAGATGACAGTGAGAATCCTATACCAGACTGGGAAAGTGAGATATTAAATAGATATAATGGTGATGCCAGAATGTGTGTAAACCAGGTCCAACTGAAATCTCAGACTTGCTATAGACTTGTATTGTGTCCAGTTTTGGGCACCTCAATACAAGAGAGATATCGAGGTGCTGGAGCGAGTGCAGAGGAGGGCAATGAAACTGGTGAAGGGCCTACCAGTCAAATCATATGAAGAGNCAACAGGGTAGGTTTAGACTGAACATTAGGAAAGAATTTTTCACAGAAAGGATGGTTGGGCATTGGAATAGACTGCCCAGGGAGGTGGTTGAGTCACCATCCCTGGATGTGTTTAAGAGACGTTTAGATGTGGTGTTGGGGGATATGGTATAGGGGAGAACTTTGTAGAGTAGGGTAGATGGTTGGACTCAATGATCCCAAGGGTCTCTTCCAACCTAGACAATTCTATGATTCTATGATTCTGTGATTCACTGGAGAAAAAGCTTTAGCATTTTAACTATTCTACCAGGATTGTTGGGTTTTGAACTTGGAAGACCATCTGTGCTGCCAAATTCCCCACAGAAGTTAAAGGTGCTTTTTAAGTTTAGTGATCTATCCATGTACATAAGCTAATAAACAGCAAAGTGTGCTATATTTTAAAGCATTATTCATATTCATTACTAAAAATGTCCATTTCTAGAATTACAGTTCAAATTTCTTGGTTTTATTTACTCAGGTTCATTGATACTGCTTTTTTATTTGCATAATCTAGAAATAGATGTCATTTTGTTGCTATAATCTGGGAATGTATGAACTTCAGCTGTTTGGTTTATTTGCTAGATTACTTGTTTTTATCACATCTGAGTGATTCCTTACCCTTTTTCAAAATCTGATTCTTCACAGCTGAGAAAGGAGCTCCTTTCTTGAGAGATTCCTGCTTTCCGTTACATCAAGCATAACATTAATTCATAACTAGGAATTACATACATCAAGAAAAGAAGATAACAATACTGCCTTCTCAGAGACATAGCTTACTGTATGAGAAACCTTAAACATAGGATGTTCTATGTGTCACAGCAAGAACTTACCTTTTCCTTGTGAACTTTTGAAATGGAGTTCTGGCAAAGCTTTCACTATTTAGGTGGAATTGAAGGACAGAGAGAGGAATCAGCAAAATGCTAGTTTGTACACTTCATTTTGCAATGCAAATGCTTGCCATTTACCCATTTTTTTCTTCCTTTTCTTTCTTCCAGAAATCTCCTCTATGTTTACCCTCAGAGGCTGAATTTTGCTAACCGACCAGCTTCTGCAAGAAACATTACCATCAAGATCCAGTTTATGTGTGGTGAAGACCCATCCTGTGCAATGCCGGTAATAAATGCTGAGATTTCTTAGCAGACTTTTACTTACGTGCATTCCTGACAAAGCTCTGAAGAGATAACTCATTGTTTACTTCCATCACCACAGTTTCTAGGCCTTAGGAAGCCTAACGTCAGAGAGCTTGTGAAGCTTGTCATTCTCATCAGAAAGCAGGACTGTAGTCCTTACCCACAACAGGAAAGACTTGTCAGTCGAGTGGAACAGAGGAATATTACTACCTCTTATCTAAGTCTTCCTACCTTATTTTCAGAAGAGTGACATTGTATTAAATCAATGCTGTGTTGGAAACTCTAATGGTAAAATTCACAGAGCTTCAGAGACCTTCTAAGAAAGATGTAGCCTGTCTTCCAGTTTAACTCCTCGGTATGTGCTATGTGTACACAAATACTCAGGTGTAACGCTGGAAGGCACAAGTTGGGATCTCCATTGCCTGAATCTGAATGGGTGCACAATCCTGCAGCATAAGTAGAGTTTTCCGTGTTTGAAACACACTGTGTATACATGTGCACTACTAGCAGAACAGGCAGCACTGTCCATGTTCAGGTTATTCAACGTTTCTCATCCTAAGATCCTCCCTTCAGCTTTACCAAGCTTCAGATGTTCAGTTTGAAGAGTTCTAACCCAGATGCCTGCTTCAGCCTGAATTTTTGGGGAAATTTTCAGATAGTGCAAGTGGCTATTTAAGAATTACATTGGGATAAAATCTTTCATGATTTTATGTGTTAGAGGGGGAAAAAATGAATGGAAATGTTACTTTGAGGAACTTTAATCCAACAATATGTTGGAGTAAGGACTGACAGCTGACCAGCCTTTG
This sequence comes from Ibidorhyncha struthersii, assembly GCA_013398815.1. Taxonomy (NCBI): domain Eukaryota; kingdom Metazoa; phylum Chordata; class Aves; order Charadriiformes; family Charadriidae; genus Ibidorhyncha; species Ibidorhyncha struthersii. The sequence goes on along the minus strand of VZSZ01011826.1, from coordinate 245,796 downwards.
TCAGTGCACTGACACTGCACAGTCTTACTCCACAAGAGCTCTGGAATTGAAATCAGAGCATCAGCACAGTGTTTTCACAAGCCGCGTTTCTCCCAGAGCTGGAGCTGTGCCATGTGAATATAACACCATCTTTTACACGATACTGCATTGTTGGTTTCCTTAAACTCTGCCCATATCACAGTTAGGTTTTGACAGATGCTCAGGACAGACACAGTTCATCTGGCATCCCTCACCCCTGTGAGAGCGCTTCATCTCAATACATATGGACTTGTGCTGTACAGATACCCTTGTCTAAATTCATGTCCCAGGGCTCCCTTTAACATTACTGGATTCCAGGACCTTACCATGAGGCTGTGTCTGAAATGAGGGAAGCAAATCAAGCACTAAAAATGCCTATTTCTCTTCATTGATTGTCAAGGAACTTTGGAACTCTAAGGTGAAGTGAGATGGATCTTATCCTAAATCATAGAATCATAGCATGGTTAAACTTGCAAGGCACCTTAAAGATCATTGAGTTCTAAACCACCTGCCATGGGCAGGGACACCTCCCACTAGACCAGGTTGCTCAAAGCCCCATCCAACCTGGCCTTGAGCACTTCCAGGGATGGGACATCCACGACTTCCCTGGGCAACCTGTTCCAACGTCTTACCACACTCACAGTAAAGAATTTCTTCCTAATATCTAGTCTAAATCTACCCTCTTTCAGTTTAAAACCATTAAATGAGCAGGCTACAACTGAAAAACAAACTTCTAAAAACAATTTTAATTTAACTTTTTAGCACTTAGTTAAAGACAATGTGACAATGTGAAAGAGGCTTACCATAACTTTATCCCTGCAATTCCTAGCTTTTTAGTGCATGACTGGAAAATGTGATGTGGAGTACTCAGTGGCTCTGGAAATGACCTCTGCTCCATTTTCCTGGTGTTTTACCCTGAATGGTGTGCAGGGAAGATGCTTGGTAATAAGACATTTGTGCCAACATGCTAAGATAAAATTGAAGAGTCACTTTCAACCTACAGATACTGTCTTAAAATTTACAGAAGATTACGACAATTAAATGCTTTGGACCTGACTACTGTTACTTTCTTTTCTTCTTAATGTAGGCAATTTTTGGGAAATCTTCAGGTCCAGAATTTATGCAAGAAATATACACAGCTATCACATATCATAATAAGTAAGTATTGTTACTATTTGTATGACTTGAGAAATATTAATCATGACTTTTTTACATAATTCTTAGCCTACATAGTGCATCAAGGAGTGCTGGTACTAAGGCATTTTAAACATTTCCATTTTATGCAGATTTGTGATACCTAATTTGGATTGCTACAGACATTTGCATAAGTGACCATTGTGTAAGCGACCATTGCTTTTCTTGTTTGGAGCTTTTCAGAAGTTAGCTGAGAATATTCCTAACCTGAAGACTGAGGAGCAGGAGCCGGAAGCAGCAGTACAACTTCATAACAACATTCACTTCAATGAATTCACAGATCCAAAAGACTTGAAGGGACATTCTCATTCTCATTAATGTGGACTTGGGATATAGAATTTACACAATAAATATACTAGAACCTAAACTTAAGATTGAATGTGTTTGAAAGTATAGAAACGGGTGAAAGCTGAAACATTCCAGCTGATACTATCTATGCTCTATGTTAATGAGGATACTTCCTCATTCAAAGCTGTTGATAGTTCATAAATATAGCTCTATATATACGTACTTTGTTTAACTCATCTCTGAGTCTATTTCAGGATTTATGCAGTTTTTATAATCACAGCATCTGGAAACCTACTGGCTAATTTGCCTCATTCTGTGTCTCATGCTAACATTGGAAATGTGCTTGGCATTGTTTTTAAACAGGTCCCCTGACTTTTATGAAGAAGTGAAAATTAAGCTGCCAGCAAAACTCACAGAGAAACACCATCTATTATTCACGTTCTATCACATCAGCTGCCAGCCAAAGCAAGGAGCAACTGTGGAAACCCTCCTGGGATATTCAGTAAGTTCCACGTAATTTACATGCGTGTGTGTGTGTGTATGTATCTATGTCCCATGCAAACAGATTCTTTGCTTGTCAAAAATCTTGTCATATATTCCCTTTCTGGTTACGGTAATACATCAAAACCAGTAGAAGGTCTTAATGTTAATTCACAGAAACCAGGTGCGAGATGTGCTATCTTACATCCTTGTCCTATAATTTTACATTGTTAAGTGTCTTTGAAGTTGATGAATTCACCTGATGCAACTGAAGTATGCACCTAAATATTTGCAACAGTAATGCTTTATAGCAAATCTCCTAATTCTGTTAGATTCTATTTATCACAAAAAAACCCTAAACCATATGCAATTACCATTATTTACTGTTATCTAACATGTTCATACATGAGTTAATAACTAATACAATGTTTTCACATAGGTTTTATATGGCATATAGTTTGTGTTCTAAAGTGTCTTTTACCCACAGCAAATTTAAAAAAAAAAAACAGAAAGAATCTAGAAGGTAAAATGTAGTTCTTTTGCCTTCGTTATCTTCATGTTGACACTAGCATGTTTTAGTTTGAGAAATACATAATGTAGCATAGTCTCTTTGACCTTTTTCTTTATCAACCCATATTTTTAACTGGAGAGATTTTAAAATAAGAGGAAACCATAGATGATAATGCTTCAGATTTGAAAACGTCCTAGTGCTATGGTCAGCAATTGAGCTGTGGGGCCAGACAAGTGCTTTCCATGTGTTCCTGCTATGAAGGTTGTATTTGGGTTTGATCCCCATACTAAGAATTCTTTCAAATGGGCTTTCTTTTATGGACAGATACAGTCGCAACAATGGACTGATAAGAAGTAAATTAGTTTGTAGTTCAGGAGCAAGATTTGACATAGGTGAGGACTTAATTTTCAAACTGCTGCTTACCTGAATATGAAATATTTCTGCCCTGTGATACTCAAGTGCACAGCCTCTTTCAGAACTGAATGGGAGAAAAATTAAGTGTGTCCAAATATCAATACAGAGTTATGATGAGTCATTTTGGCCTTAATCCTCATGGTGACCATGACCAAGATGTTCCATTCATCCTTATCAAAATTTTAATTCTGTTGATTTGCTTCAAGGCTGAGGATCAGTCTATTCAAGATACGTGATTTTTTAAATAAAAACATGGACTCTACTAAATCCTTCTGGTAGGATTTATTAGAAAAATATATGTCGCACATGAAAAGCACTGTGTTTGTTTTCTTCAAAAGGAACGGTTTGTAAAGCAGTCTTGTACATTTTTCTACAGTAACTATCAGTGAATTTAAAATGCAAAGAAATTACTGTTGAATGGGTTAGATCAGAGAAGCTTGGGTCAATATCTCATTTGTTGTTTTGTTGACTGTACATAACAAATTAGATAAATAACCCTAATCATATGTAGTCATGAATATTGCTGTGTTTTCCTTTCATTTGTTTCAGTGGCTGCCAATTCTATTAAACGATCGTCTTCAAACTGGGTGTTATTGTCTTCCTGTTGCATTGGATAAGCTGCCTTTCCACTATTCAATTCACTCTCCTGAGGTAACAAAGAAAATTATGAAAAGATAATACTTTCCTAATGTAGAAGAACAGCATAAGCGTTTTACAAACTAACATTGCTCTCTGCTTGTAGGCAATGCCTCCTTTTTGTGCTTTAAAAGGGGAAATCTCTGGAGAAAAATGTTGTTATTACTGTCACTGGTGTTATTATTATTATTTTATATTGTTATATTGTGGGTTTTAACTTCAGTTATCCAAGCAAATCCCTGTAAATTGTCTAATCAGGGATTTGTTTAGAGGATGTCAAGTCAATAATTTGCTTTCTTCCATAGGATGATTTGCTCATTTTTTTTTATGGCTATGTGGGAGAGGGAGGAGAAATGGAATCAGGTGCTGCTACTGAAGCAGAAAACTGTGCCCTCTGAGTAAATATGGCAAGTAGGAAGCTGTCCAGATGGTTAAAACTGTGCCACATCACTACGGAGGGCCTTTGGCAGTGCTTCAACTGGGAACTTCTAACCTTAAAAATATCCCATCAGAAGATGTATATTTGCACTGTCTGTGCTAGGCATCTGGCTGAAGTGATCCAAATTTCCCTGTTCAATGCATCAACTTCTCTCCATCTAGTTTGTGAGAACAAGCAGGTGCCTAGCTGTGGTCCCCTGTATGGCACTGAATTTGGATCTCTAAAATGAAGTGAATAGCTTGAATAACCTATAGGCCCCTGTGTAAACAGACTTTCTGATTGATTGTTAAAAGGAAGATTATGATTCCCGTATTTCTTTTCCATCACAGAAAGTTCCATCTCAGACACCACCTATTAAGTGGGTTGAAGGACACAAGGGTGTTTTCAGCGTTGAAGTGCAAGCTGTTTCATCTGTTCACACTCAGGTAACGCACCAGAAGCAACACACAGCTGTAGTTTCGTTTTGAAGAGAATTCAGATGTCCAGGCCAACTTAGGAGGTTTATGGAAATGTTTAAGCCCACACAGGTTTAAAACCAACTAACAGCTATGGGAATAACCTGTTATCCTCAGTGAATTAAGTCCTTTGGTGACATGAAAGCTATTGGTACAGGTGAACAAATGAGCACTCTCAGCAGCAAGTCACATCAAGCAATAGGTGTCCTGTCAGCTCAGCAAGGGTCTGCTTAGGCTGTGTTTGAAAGACACTGGCAGAGCACAGTCCCAGTTTCTACAGTCTGCATCTTCTATTCTGCAAGGCTAGTTCAGACAATCTGCAGAGAAATAGCACTTCCCTGCCTGTAGGGACTGTTTATACTGCCAGAATGCTTTAGGCAGCTCAGCTGTCCATGCTGGGTGGTGTGGGGACACAAGCTGAGTGCTGAATAAGAACTCTACGATTCTGGTCATTTAAACGTAATAGGAAATTGGAGCTTTGCCGATCTTATTGGGATACTGGTTTGAGGCAGAGCAGCTTTATTTTGTTGGTGCTGCTTTACACTGTCTCCTACCCATCATCCCATTCTAGTTAACCCTAGTAGCTATGTCCTAACCACTGAAGGCCCTGTATGTGAAGCAGGTCCATCACCCGTTTGTAGCATGTTTTTTAAATACAAGTAGGGTGTACTCATAAGCACATAACTTCTAAGTAGCTGGAACGTAGGCGTGGGTGACAGAGGGACTATAGACCTATGACATGACAGAGTTTTGTCAGAGAAAGGGAACAGTATTTTCATGAAATGAAGCAATCACTTTAGTGAGGACTTTAGCTTTTCTGCTTTTAGACTGATCTAACCAGAGTCTGAATTTGAGCGAGATGAACAAACAAAAGACTGTGACAGCTGCTTTACAAATTGATCTCTAGGGCTAGCCATCACTAGAAGCCAGAAGGGTGAAAATATTTTCTCGCATCCCATCAGGTGGGACAATCAGGCTTTGCTTAGCTAGCAGCAGCCTGAACTACATCAACTTTCTTAACTGTGAGAGCACTGTATTTGCAGGACAATCACCTGGAGAAGTTCTTCACTCTGTGCCATTCTCTGGAAAGTCAAGTGACATTCCCCATTCGACTGATGGACCAGAAGATCACAGAGGCTACACTGGAACATGAATTGAAACTCAGCATTATCTGTTTGAATTCTTCACGCCTTGAACCTCTTGTCTTGTTTTTACATTTGGTACTAGATAAACTTTTCCAGCTGGCTGTACAGCCCATGGTCATAGCTGGCCAGACAGGTATTTACTGGTGCATGGCCTTGGGGTGGTAGTGCAAGCAGCCTAGAGATGTGGGGGAAATAATTGCTAAATATCCAGGTTCAGATTTAGTATTTGGGATAGTCCACTTCTGAAAAAGTTGTGCTTCTCAAGACACAGTTTCACTGCACAATTTAATCAGGTTTAACTGAGTTCCTGCCTTCTTTCCTTTTCCTTTTGTGTTAAAAAAAGCAGGCAATTTATATGACAGCAGCACCGTGATTTTGTATTGGCTATAGTATAGATGCCATGTGCATATAAGACTCTCAGACTCTGGTTGGGAGTTAGGTCAAATTGTAGTAGTTTACTTTTCTGGAAATATAGGTCAGAAAATGGGTTGTTGTTTAACTTTATTTGAAATTTAGTTGTTTTTCAAGGAAAACACCAGCAAAATCACTTATCCTACAGCTGATATATGCTCTGCCCAGATATCTTTAAACAGAACTGGGTGAGCAGAAAAACAGAGAGGATATAGTAATGCACACAGATTTTTCTGTTACTGAGGCTGCCAGTTGCCCATCACATACATTAACTCTGGAGGGAAGGCATACTTGGAGACAGTGGTGTAGTTTATTTCCTATCTCATTTTGGTAATCAATGCTTGTCATCCACTATAATATTTGTGGAAAAGCCTTGTAGCTTGTATTTGTCTGTCAGTTGGAAAATAACAAGCCTTAGTGTTCTTCAAGTCGGTATTTTATAGGAAATGCGTGAAGGCTGCTAGAAATGGTAATTAACAGTTAGGATCTGCTTTTACATAGCACAAAGTGATGGAGTAGCAGTGACTGGGTTGAAAGTCGGTGTACTGAAGAGTGGTTATTGGCCCATGTTGACCTTGGGTCTGGTCAGGTATAGTAATTGCTGTCTAGAAATGTGAATTTGTTAAGAACTGAATTAATTAAGGACTGGATCAGTTGTTGTTAGTACAAAGAGTGCTCTCACCTAATTATATTATACCCTTCAGTGCTGAGACTAATTCTTCCTCTGTTTCACAGCCAACTTCTCACAGTTTGCCTTTGAATCTGTGGTTGCAATTGTGAACAGTCTTCACAACAGCAAAGACCTGACCAAAGACCAGCATGGGAGGAACTGTCTCCTGGCATCTTATGTCTACTATGTATTTCGCCTGCCAGACCCTCAAAGAGAAGTAGTCAAACCAGGTAATATGGGTGAAAAAGTTGAAAAAGTTGGGTTCTTTTCTTGATACATGGTATTCAGCATGGTGATTCTGAGAGGAGGACTCAGGGAACGGGCCTATAAAATAGTAAACACAACTTCTCAGACCCAGACTGCATACCATTTAAGCACAGCACTGATCAGATGTATCATTTTTCTTAAAGGAAGGTCAGGGAGATCAGCGCTGCAAAGACCAACATGGACTTGCTCCCCATAATCTCTATTTCTCAGTCATTCATTTAAGATGCAGGGTTGAGGTGAGGGGACTCCACAGCTTTATGAAATGCTGTAGTTTCATGAAAATGAAAGACATCTCCTAAACTGAGGGTTTCTTAGAGAAATTTCCTCCAGAAATTAAAATGACTGTAAGATGCCAATTTCTTAGTGGCCTGTACATCAGTAAACCGCTTCCCATGAAGACTAACTTACTGCCAAGTGGCATAGGGCCAAGCTCTGCCAATTTATCCATCACATTAAGGATGTAATCAGAGGATAAAATACTGCATGTTGGCCAGCAGGCTGAGAAAGGTGATCCTTTTCCTCTACTCAGCACTGGTGAGGCCATACCTGGAATACTGTCCAGTTCTGGGTTCCTCAGTACAGGAGACATGGAGTACTGGAGACCAGCTAAGGGTGACAAAGGTGATGAAGGGACTGGAGCTTGCCTACACTCAGAAATTCTTTATCCTGGAAAAATAAGGTCCATGGGGAAGCTGAAAACTAGTTAAATTAGGGAAATTCCTGCTGGCAGTGCTCCTTGCTTCCTTGGATACTTTGAACGTGGTGTTAAATGTTATGTGTTGAAGGTGGTATTTTGTGTTTAGGCCTGTGAATTTTGCCTTAATCTACAGCAAATTAAAAAGAGGTGATGGGAAGAAGAAAGAGCTATTGTAATAGTGCTGCTGCTCACGTAACCCTGTTAATCTTTTTTTACTGCTTGTGCAATCACCCTGTGAGCTCTTGACTTGGAAAACATCTGCACCTTATCAGTCAATGCCTATGTAATTTGTTAATGAAGCAGTTGGTGGTGAGATTTTCAGGAGCTTTATGCTTTTCAAAATGCTGATGCTATAACAGTGGTAAGCAAAGCTGGCTTGAATTTCGTGTTTGTTTCATATATATGTAATTCTTTAGTCTTAGTTCAAGCATCTCCCTGTGGACAGGTGCAGGCAGCAGTGCCATTTTGACAGAGTCTCGTTATTACACCTTTGGACGCACTTCCGCAGTGTCTGTTGGGAGTAAACTCCTGCAGAGCCGAGTGATAAGCTGCAGCAATCCTGACATCGCTGTTACACAAACTGCTACTGATGAGGAGGTGAAAAACATCATGTCATCCAAGGTAAGAGAATGAAGTAAAATATCTGGAGAATTCTATGGGCCAAACCCTAATAATCTAGATTTGTTCTTTGAGGCTTGGATTTGCTTCTTGTAAATGTACTGTATGTATCACCAGAAGCATATGCTGTTTATCTGATTTGGCATAGGCACATGTTAAATCCCATTGCTAGATTCTGATGTCTCTTATCAGTGAAGAGAGCAAGAAGTAAGAATTCTGTCTCTTGTTTGGGGCTTAAACACTCCACAGAGAGATTTACTTTTTGGACGATGACATGCCTCACTCTCCTGTCCTTCCTGATATTTAAGTTCTGTTCACATCTGGTGACATGGGCTAGTCCAGGTTGCACAGATTCAGAAAGACTACTATTGATCACACTGGGAACAGATTCACTTTCTGAAAGGGGCGAAAGAGTCCTCAGAAGGGAAATAGTTTTCCTAAAATGCACTGATAATTTATTCTTGCTCCTTTTAACTTTTTTTTTTTAACACAGATCCTGGGCGGTGCTAAATAGTTTTGTGTTAAAAAAAAGCAGGTGATTTATATGACAGCAGCACCATGATTTTATGTTGGCTATAGTATAGATGCCATGTGCGTATTTTGTAACTGGGTCTTTCCAAATACTTAATTCAACCACAGAGTGGAACACAAGCTTCCTCTGTCTTTCTCATCTACAACTACATATGCCACCAACAGCTTGCAGGATGAAAGGATGATGACAGCCGAGAAGCGGGATTTTGCTTCCCTGATTGGCACCCGGCACTTGCTGGACTAGAGCATCCCAGGCTCATCTCAGAGCTTTATGAGGATGGCTGTGCTCAGCTCTCTGGGGAAACCAAAAACTAGAGTTCCCCATTCATTTGGAGACGGGAAGCTGTGCCTCTGACAAAAGCAGGATTTTTCCCCTGTGCAAGGAGCCTGCTCCTAGCTGCAGCCCTGGCAGAGCTCTGAACCATATCCCCCTTCCCTTTTCTTTGTTATGTATGTAAAATACTGCTTCTCAAGCAGGTTATTTTCAGAAACATTTTGAAGTCTTTTCTCCATTGAATGATCACACGCTTCTGCAGTTAAAGTGAGTTGGTGCCTGTCTTCAGCAAATTAAACCAGAACTAGTAAGATGCACAGGCTATGCCAATCTATTTGGTTCGTTTATATAGACATAAGTATTCATCCATAACAATTTTTAATAATGTAGATTTTAACTTAATAGCTTTGTGAATTATACTGACATGTACTGTGTCTCAAAAAAACACAGCTCAAGGCATTTTTTTTCCCCAAAATTAATACAAAATTAAAATGGTATTAAAGCTTCATCACATTGATAAATGTAGCAGTTTACAATTGGCTACTGCCAGTTCTCCGCCTTTTAAATTGGCATTACTTTTAATGGAAAGAAGACTCCCAGATGCTAGTTAATTTCCGATGCAGAGCCACCGGATAAGCTTAAAGTTGCCCTTGAAATCGTGAGTTGTAGCGCTTCGAAAATACAGCTGCAGTGTTGAAATTGGACACGTGATGGCA
>VZSZ01011826.1:198037-236025 GCA_013398815.1 Ibidorhyncha struthersii | reverse complement strand
TGCAGTCTTGAAATTGGACACGTGATGGCAGTATTGGCATTTGCAGGCTCCTGCGGCTGCTGCATTCAGATGGTCTTTGGCCTCCACCGAGAAGGGGGATGGGGAGACTGAAACTGCTGAGCTGTTTAGGTGAACATCTATGCATACCTTCCAAAAAACCACCGCTGCGGATTTCTTCTCTGTTAATTAGCTTAAGTTATGTATTGACTTACTATAATGTGTTTCTTCTGGCTATGCGCTCCAGCCTGTGGATCACAGCTCCATTCGGATGTCTTTCTACGCTGAAGGAACAAATGACATGCCAAGCGTTTGTGCAAGCCCGAGACCATCCAATAAAAAGGTAGCCTACCACAAAGCGTGAAGGCATACATTAACAGAGCCTGGAGCCTCCCGAGGCAGTGCTGTTAATTAGCACTTCTAAATGAGGAGAGAGAAGAGAGAGAGCAAAATTAACAACCAGTTTTATAGAACAAGGAGTTTGTGATGGAATATTGAATCAGTGGGTAAATATTACCCAAACTTTTCTGCTTCTACTCCAGAGTCTTTAGATTATTTCTCCAGGACAGATTTGGACAAGTAGTAGCTTGCCTGGATCCTCCCTTTCCTCTTTTTCTCAAGGTGTTAGGGCCTCTGTCTTTTTCCACTGCTGTTTACCCTTGGATACCTGCCTTTACATGTTACAGTAAACTGCATTCAGAAATTTGCCATCTCTTTCTTCTGTAAAGAATGTTTTTCTTTCCCCTTATTGTTGCTTTTAGAACCAAGAAATTCCTTCCTATCCTGAGTATGTATTGCCAATTAACTTTTTAACTACATAGAAGATACCATATCACATAGATCATTTTTCCAGAGCTGTATCTTATGTTTGGCATTGCTCATCAGCAGTGGCTTTGGATGAAGAAGCAGAGGGAAAACCCTGCAATGAGCAGTTCAGAATCTGAGTTACAGTTAAGAAACTCCTTTCTTACTCATGTTTATTGGTTTGATTTCTGACAAAAAGCATAGAGGTTTATACCCAATCTGAACATTGGATGGATTAATATGTCCTATTCAATGTAAATATGCTTAGGAATCTCATTAGCTTTATTGTTTGTGTCAGGAATATAAAATAGACATTGCAATAAATTTTTAGTCCAGATTTTAATTTCCTAAAAGTTTAGATCATAGGATTTGGGTGTCTTATGGTCAGATCCCACTGCAAAGAGTATTGTCTCCAACTACAAACCTCTGTACCAGCTCTGCTGTGCTTATTGCTATGTCTTTCTCTCCCACCACAGAGACAATCTTACTTCTACATTCTTTCAAAAAATATGGGTCTGCTAAATGGAAATGGTTAGGGAAGACTGGGGAACGCAGCTGCTCCCTGTCATGTGCACAGCCGATGGCCTGAGGATAGACCAAAGTCATTTCCTAGTTTAGTTATCCAGGGTTCTGGATCCACAGAAAAACAGATCCCAAAGTCTGTTTGCCACCAGCATTCCTTGTATGTCATTTTGGTCAAATCTTCCTTCTCATCCTGCAGGGATGTCCACACATCCCCATCCAACTACTGACTCGCCAGTATGGGGAAGTTTCCCACATGGGAGAGGGGCAATGTTGAAACTGGAAAATGAGTTGATTGAAAAGCCATTTCCCAGCACTCTCTGTTTATTATCTAGCATTTCCACGAGGAGCTGGCATTGCAGATGGTGGTCAGCACGGGTATGGTGAGAGAATCTGTCTTCAAGTATGCCTGGTTCTTCTTTGAGCTCCTGGTAAGATTTCACAGTGGTATTTTATAGTAAGTTAATGGTACAATGTAGCAGGTACACCAGGCACAGATTTAGTTGGGTGGTGATCTCAGCCCCAGTGTGAAAAGGAGAGGTCCCAAATAATGGAAGTACAACTAAAGAATTCCCTGTATTCACCCCCATTCCCCACTGACAGCCTGTGATGGCAATGTCCTGCATGAACTACATGCACAGTGGTCCACAGCTTGCAGAAGGCTCAAAGACAGACATCAAACTGAGCCCTTCCTTTTCTGTGAATACTTGTTCCTGTCTTTTCCACTTTGTTAACAGCATGGGAGCAGTGACAAGACTCCGTAAACTCAGTTTCACAGAGCCCTGTGGTGATGGATGTCAGTGGAAAAAACATACTGATTTCCACTGGCAGCATATAAGCAACCCAACAGCAGGTCAAGAAATAAGAATTAATTCCAGAAGTGTCACTCCCTGTCTATCATCATTAAGGGCAAAATTTGCAAACATCAGCATTTCAGAGCTGCAAATGCAAGGGACTGGGGATGATGATTCTGATTTCAGATGCTGAGAGTAGCCAACTGCATGAACATGAATAGAAATCAGTGTCTGTCTGTGTTTGAGTCTTGGGCTCTCTGTTGTCATTGTTAGTACATGTAGGATTTATCACAGCAGCTCTGAGAAGATGAGAATGATTGCATTCAGGGAAAAACAAGTAGGGAATCTTACTTCCATGGACTAACTTAAAGCAGTATTTTTACTTCCAGTTTGGGCATTTTTATAATTATATTTTTTCTGCTTTTCAGATAAAAAGTATGGCTCAGTATGTTCACAACATAGAGAAGCAAGACAACTCACGAAGAAGCCGATTCTCTGATCGTTTCAAAGATGATATTACCACTATAGTTAGTGTGGTTACTTCAGAGATTGCTGCACTTTTAGTCAAACCACAGAAGGTAAATGCATGAAATAAGCACCATGGATCCTTGCTACTCTGCCTGTGTTACACTGAGATGTATTTAATCCCATTTCAGCTTCACCAGCGTCACTAAAATTAGGCCAAAACTGAGGCAGTATTCTCACATGGACCTTAAGCAAGAGTTGTGGCTGTGCAAGGGACAACCTTCTGCTCCCCTGGCAGACAGTTTGTTTTTATTCAGCTCAGCTCCTCAGCCTGCTTCTTGGTGCGGCTGCAGGGTGTGGGGAAAGAATCCCCTTTCTCATTGACAGGAAAGGTTGGACACTCATTTTCAGTGGTGGTGCTGCTTTATGCCAGGTTAGCCAAGGCATCAAACTGCAGCCCAGGCAGGGCTTATTCCTTTCATCTCCCTTGCCTGTTACCCTAACTTCTACTGCATAGTGTTTTATTCCACATTTGACTTCCCTGACAGCAATGGGCTATGCAATATGAAGGCAGTATTCCTCCTGAGGTTTGCAAAATCCAAACACAAGTGATCTAACCCCAGATCTCTTTTAAAGAGGCACTGGCCACATGGAAATTAAAGACAAGAAGTAAGCCCTAAATCCCATTAAATTCTTTCTCCTGATACATTTTAACAAGTTGCACTGATATAATGGATTATAAAGTTGAAAGGAATACAAAATGTAATTTACGTTTTAACATTAATACGGTCAGCTTACATCACTGATGTCACTCTGCACTGGCCAATGGACAAAGTTAAGGCCACAGATGGGCACTGGTTGACTATTGTTTGCTCAGTTGTTGCAACTGACTTGTTTTCATGCCCCAGAGCTGCCAAATGCGCTGTGCTAGCCCAGCAATGTGCTCTGCTGCAGGGCAGAACAGACTGGAGAGCTGGCTTGCTGGGTCACTTTTGAACCAGCTCAGTTTCCTCATCCACTTCTCCATGTGTGCCCTGCTGTTCTGTTGAGGAGCCGAAACTGGGAAAGAGCCAGACAATAGAGGGCAGGGAATGGCAGAAGTGATTGTCACTGTCCACCAAGAAGTCATTCCTGAAGCTTTTTACCCTTTGCTTGATCCTTTGGCGTGCTTCCATGATAGCCACATGCAGAGAAATCATTTCCACAGAAATGTTTGCTTAAGGTGTCAGTTACTTTTTTTTTTTAAATACATGTGTAATAAAAACTTGTTACATTAAAAATGTTTAACGGAACTGTAGGTTTTGCCAAGAGATTAGTATTTTATGGCTTCCTCACGAGAAACACACAGGTTTTTACGGGCTGTTAATTCAATTCAATTTTGACAGAGTGAGTGTACAGAACCTGATTATGTGTGAAAATCCCACGACACTGTTTGCAGAACTAGGGCCATTGGTTAGTTGTACAGAGTAGCAGTAGGTAATGTGTGTCAATCCAAGCAGTAATAATCTATGTTTCAATACATGGTTGAGCATGTCAGATTGCCTTGGGATTCTACAGTGATGTCTGGCATATTTTAGCCTATCCAGTAAGATAGTGGAAAACTAATCTTTTCTTCACAGTATAAAAATGTTTTGCTGTGTAAATTCCAGATCGTATGAAATATATTTATCTATATCTATTCCTGAGCAACAACAAAAAGGTTGAAAAATGAAAAATTAAATGGTAACCACCCTGCGGTGCTGCACACCTGTTTTCAATAGTCAGAGACACCAGTAGTGGCAACATTTTTCTCAGTCATCTCCTCTGTCAGTCTTGAGTAAATCCACCTGAGGGCTGTGAGCATTAAATATATGCAGATCCCTCAGAGACCTCCACAAATTCTTCTGGGTGAACTACACATGCTACTGAGGTTTTATGATTTAAACTGGTAGATTTGAAGTAGCTGTAGCCTTATTTTAGAGGGAATGTGAAGTTTTTTGTGATTTTTACTTGAAGCTGTGTATCTCTGGTAATGAGACCAATTCTAAGCCTTCAAGCACTTAGCCGCTAAATGATAAAACCCACAGATTTATCTTACCAGTGTTTTTTTACTGTCAGTTTTACACTTGAAGTTTCTAAACAAAACACTTGGCTTTCCATCAGAATAGGTCTCAAATTCCATTTAATTGTTGTCAGCTCAAAGCCTTGCATAGATAAACTTGTTCATTCATCCTGTGATATTCCTCTGTGAAAGCTACCACAGTTGAAATAATTTACTGGAGTGATTCTGTATAATTTTAACAATATCATGTAAACTGGAGAACTGAAATAATCTTGTCCAGTATGTTCCATGAGCTATGTTCTGGGAGCTATCCCCTACACTATTTTTTAATGATTCTAAAAAGTCTTCCACCTTTATATAAGTTTTATACATCATGTCTGCAATTCTTTTTTTCCGCCCTTTTTTTTTAAAGGAAAGTGAGCAAGCAGAAAAAATTAATATCAGCCTGGCGTTTTTCTTGTATGATCTTCTTTCTTTAATGGACCGAGGATTTGTGTTTAATCTCATCAAACATTACTGTAATCAGGTAGGCACAATGCATGATTGGGATTGCATTTGGCTTATGGCCAGTCCAGTGTTCTGTTCTGTTTGATTCATTTATCCATCAAGATCCTCTGAGTTGTGTTAAAGGGCCAGGTAAATTTCATATTGCTTATGCAGAGACTTTAAACCTCTTTTGATTTGTTGTCTGCAGAAAAAAATTGAGTGGAGCTTAAGACTCTTGCAGAAATGTCATACCTTGTACTGCTGCAGAGCACCCATGGAACTAATTTTCTTCCCTTACTTTTTTGCATTGCTTAGCAGCAGGGTCTGCAGACCATATAGAGCAGCTTTTGGTCTCTGACTCTTCCAGTGCACTGCTGTGGTGGACAGTATTTAGATTTGGGGGGTTCAATCAAAATGATCCATCTCTGTCTTCTGGCTTTACAAGCCTCTCAAAATTAAAGATGATGCAGGATGTTGTTAT
This sequence comes from Ibidorhyncha struthersii, assembly GCA_013398815.1. NCBI lineage: Eukaryota > Metazoa > Chordata > Aves > Charadriiformes > Charadriidae > Ibidorhyncha > Ibidorhyncha struthersii. Next base: position 230,435 of record VZSZ01011826.1, on the reverse strand, counting down.
GAAATTATTTTTTGTATTTGAAGGGGAAAGTTTTCCTTCTATTTTGTGACCTGATACACCTGCTGTAGTTTTTCTGCCAAAGGAAGGCCCTCTGTCAGCTGATGGTAGGTAGGAGAATGCAGGGTGTCTACCACCCTGGTTCCTATAGTATGTGCAATACTCCACTGATACCATTGTTGATTTGAAGGGAAATGACAAGACCACTGATGCTCTGTGTTGTCTAGCAGGATATTTTATGAGTTTTATGACTCAGCAGAGTTTTGTTTGGTTTTGATCTTTTTGTTATGCAAAAGGGAAAAACTATTATATGTTTTTCTTTTGGGAGGGAAAATTTGTGTATTCCTGTTTCAGGAAGCAGGATATTTCACTGCATGGTAATTAAATAGTGCACGCCCATCCCATGACAATTTTTTGGTTTGCTTTTCTAGCTCTCAAACAAGCTGAATTCACTCTCCACCCTGATTTCCATGAGACTGGAGTTCCTGAGGATTCTCTGCAGCCATGAGAATTACCTCAATCTGAACCTCTTCTTCATGACCTCCGCATCTGCTCCAGCATCCCCTTCCCCCTCCTTATCCTCCCAGGTAAGCATCCATTAGGAGGTATTGCATGAATGCCACATAAAGCACACATGTAGAGAAAGATTTATGTTGTGCTAGGTTAGAATTAGCCACTGTTGGATCAGGGAGAACAGCTTCCCTCTTGAAAGAAAAGGGGCAGAAGGATAAAGACTAAGGGAGTACTACTGCAAAACTGCATCTACACAAGTTAAAACTTAACATGACAAAGATATGTGCCCCTCCAGAAATATGCAAACAGAAAGTGATTGTTAAGGTAGATACACAACGTCTAAATGTAACATGGCTCTGAAGTCTAACTTACAAGCACACCTATATCCCGTATACACACACCCACAAATACGTATTTCAGTATCTTTTTTAGAGAATGATGGCATGCAACAGTGCACAGTAAGCTTTCTGTGCACTTGCCTTCCAGGTAAATTTCTTGTTCTCTACGTGCATGTGGATGCTACCACTATGTAAGTTAGTGAATACCACACTGCAGTTTTCAATATCCTGGAATCATGAATTTCTGTTGAGCCTTAGTGTTGTTCAGAGCAGGATTATCATGCTTTCTTTTTCAAATAGCAGCATTCTTTGCTCTGGGTTGCTCCCCAGCCCGGTGGTACAGATGATGCTATGACTTTGCCAATGATTTCTCTGTGTTTTCTAGACAGCATTTGAACTACCCTTTTATTTGAACTTTATGATTTTTCTGTGTGGAAACACTCATGAGCAGAGCTCTCCGCTCATTTTTTTGTGAATGCCCCTCCTCATCACTTCCCATTTCTCCCAGAATATCATTCCCAGTACATGCACATTTTTCCAGACTTGACCTGATACTGACACAGCTGTAGACTTTCTGATTGTCAAGACCTCCCATCCATCATCCTGGACATGAAGTTCACAAACACATTCAATAAAGAAATTGTTGTCCGGCATGCCACATGCTATTTTTCCAGTCTTGTGCTCTTCTCCTCTACATTATATTGCCTTTACTGTGGGGCAGACCCCCTAACAAGGGGTGCTAGCCTGCCTGGTTTCCACCTCAGTGGTCTTGCAGAGGTCAGTACTCAGATGAAGCACTTCAGTGCAATGCCTCATAATGCCCCACAGTCCTTGGGTGCAGGTGAATGGAACCGAAGCTAAGAATGGTGGAAGGTACAAAAGCACTCTGAGTAACAGACCAGTTAAAATTCAAGGTTTCTTTTTCAAGTGTCATTGCCAAAGAATTAGTTGGATGCTAAGATGTGCTACATCTCATACCTTCAGGGTTCTGGAGGTTATAGTAATAAATAATATTTTCTTGAAGTTCTTTCTAGTCTTAAAAGCAAAGCATTAAAGTCTTAGAGTCAGGATTTCCCAATAGTTTTGCTTAACGCTAATCCTGGATGCCAAAGAACTAGAAATGGGACTCTTCTGCTTACTGGGGGACAAAAGAAGTCAGCATGGCTCTTGCAACTATCTCTAGCAAGTCAGAGCTGGGCAGACACCAGTTTAATCATTCTTTCCTTCAAGCAACATAATCAACTCTTCTTCTCCGAGTAACCTATGAAGTGCAACCTGCACAAATCAATAAGGCTTTTGTGGCCCTTGGATGATTTAATACATTAGCTGACCACCCTTGCAGTAATTCTGATCTGTCTGCAGGAGTGCTGCCCAGCTAGAGTTAGATTTTCAGTAAGAAATGTGGCCTTGTGAATAAATCTTTTGGAATTCTTGGAGGGAAGCCAAATTCACTTAACTGAGTGCTCTACACTTCAACATTATTCCACACAAACATAGTACAGCCAATGCCTGTCTGCTTGAGGTTGAAATGGGAGTGGGCTTAAGTATGTGGATCCAAAATATGGACCTACTCAGAGACATGAGTCTCATTTGACTCAATATGCTGGAAGACAGCTGCCACAGTGTGGTATACTGCTACTTCATGTGTTTGTTTTCTGGGACTATTCTTACGTGACTGACAGAAATATTGGGGAAGAATATGGAAGAATATAAATTAAAAGCAAAATTTGGACTCATAAACCCCAGTAGCTGCACTGCGGTGTAGAGTCTAAGACTTATGCTCACCTGATCAGGGGACAAAAACATTCCAGGTGACCTGTGGCACAGATGGAGAGTTGAGAAGCTAAGAAGTTCACAAACATATATAGCAGCAACTTTCCATTCCTGGGCTGGCTGTATATCAGTCATAGCCATAAGTAACAGCAGTTTGAAGGCAGCTCTAAATTACGCCAGCTGCCAGCAAGCTCAGCCAAGGATTTCCAGGGTGAAAGGAAACACTGTTCACACATCTTCCCTGACCTTACTTCCCTGCTAGACATCATGGATGCTGAAGAAAGCACAGTGCAGAGCTTCTGACACTGAGGTCCCTCCTAATGTAGGGGCAGCTTCTTGCTGTACAGTGCCCGATGGCTGCTCTGCAGCAGTAAGAACAATGTAAAGAGTTGTAAACGTGGAGAAAATTCTGGCTTTGTGTCCTGTCCAAACTAATGAACACAGGGTAGGAATTTTACATCTCAAAAAATGTCAAATGAGTTGCTCACACAGAATGGAAAGGGTGAGATTGCATCCTAGCAAGCAACTCATTTGAAACTGGTTGCTTTTTATTTCACACTCAGATGTTTTCCTCCAAACTGTCCAGCCTTCTTTCAAAGTCTGTGCTTCTCCTCTGGTAGAGATTGTCCAGTAGGTACATGGACTGTGAGTACAACCACAAGAAGCTTTGATTTCAGTGATCATTCTTTAACACTTCTAATATACTTCTGCAGAACTCTAGCTCCTGCTCTAGTTTCCAGGACCAGAAAATCGCTGGTATGTTTGACCTGTCAGCCGAATACCGTCAACAGCACTTTCTGACCGGCTTACTTTTCACTGAATTAGCAGCAGCGCTGGATGCAGACTGCGATGGGTGGGTACCCCAATTTGCAGATTTTAGAATGGGATCAAGTAACACTATTACTCTTGGCAAGGACGTAGTTTGATTCCAGGCCAGTCCTGTTTTGCCCACTCTCTTCAGTGAGTCACTCTGTAAGACAGCAATAACTCTGTCATTATTTTATCTGCAGTATGTTGGTCCTAATGAGTAAAATTATAGTATTTGTTTGGTACCGTAAGCTAAACACACCAACTGAGAACATGATTTCAAGTTTCAGTTGCTCTTCTCTCTAAAACACCTCTGCCTTTCTCTGAGCTTAAGAGTTTAGCTAAACTTTGGCCAGAGTCTGATGCTTTTCTTTAAGCGCCTCTCTTCACCATATTGAATTTTTATGGGAAGTCTGAAAGACTTGGGTGCTCTCTGATTGTGGTGAAGAGGCTTGGAGATGTAAGGTAGCTATCTTTTGCAGGGAACATGAATCTCTGCTCAGAATGGAAGAGATTATCTAATGAATATTTGTGTATTAATTTGTTCCTTTCACCTCCACTCTGTTTCTTAAATCTTTGATTTGTAAATAATTTTTGCATGACCCATTAATGGAGCTTGTGGATGGGCTTTGTGTTAACAGGATTAGCAAGGTGCAAAGAAAAGCTGTCAGTGCTATCCTTAGTCTGCTGAGTTCTCATGACCTAGACCCACGTTGCTCCAAAAAAGAGGTGAAGATTAAAATTGCAGCTCTCTACCTCCCTTTGGTTGGTATAATTTTGGATTCACTGCCGCAACTCCATGATTTTACAAGTAAGACCTTTCCTACTTTGTATTTTTCAGCTTCTTAGAGTGACTTGTCTAAACAATCTATCAAACATAAAGGAAATCACACTAAGTGCAAAAACTCCCCACAGCCTAGTAAGGTTGAATATTTATTTACTTAGAAGTCAACTTGATTTTTAAAGACAGGAAGTGTCCTCACTTCACGAGCAAGTGATAGACCAGGGATGTATCTGTAAGTACTCCTGCCTATCTCTTAGTGTAAATATTATGATCCTGCTAATAAAGTCTGCAAGATCTGCCAGAAATATTGCGATATAGATAGGTTTAACAGACAGTAGGGAAGAAAACAAGAGTGATACTGACATTGTGTTACATCACAATTAAAGAAATTGGATTGTTTTCTTTCTATCTTTTTCTATTGCTCTTTAGTGCTATTAACATGATACCAAAATTAAGCTTGGGCAAATGTAATAATCACACAGGAAATATACTTTTATCATCTGTTACCACTATAAACTTTGCTCTACATTATCAAGCCTTTTAAAACAACATTATCTGAACTGTTTCCTTGCATTTTGCAACTGTGTGTTAATATAATACTGCCAAAACTAGCTATTTCACTTATTTTTATAAGATAGTAGGTCTCTGCTCCTTGAAAAATTACATTTCGCTTCCATAAATACAATAAAGGCTATAAAGAAAAAAAGGTGTAATCTTTGAAGAATATACTTTTGTCACTGGTTCTGAAAATATTTTGCATTTAGATGTCTAGACAAAAAATTTAATACTATGAAAGCACTATTTAGCACTTTCAGTCTAATAGGATGAAAGCATTTATTATACATTGGCTAATCAGATCTGACCCCATTGTTCTAATCTAAGTATTATCATTGTATCACAGATGAAAAGGAGACATTACGAGGAAGCCCAGATGTACCAGTATGGCTAGGTTTTTGAGTGTCTTTCTTTTTGAGTATCTGTCACAAGAGGCTGTTGAGCTTGTTCTGAACACACTGGGACTTGCTGGTCACTCAGCTTCTCTGAAAAACATGACTTGCAAAACACTAAATGGACACTTAGAATCAGAGGTGATTTTTTCAAAACTTAGGTATAAATAACTTTATTTGCTGAAAGTTAATGTCAAGAACTATCAGGGAATAGAAGCAGCTAGATGCCTGAAATTAAACTTGTTCTGTGGCCAGCAGGCAATACTGGCTCTGGCAGCTGTTAGCAGACTTACATACTTTGTTGAATATCAGCAAACTCATGTATGGCTTTTGCGTTGATCGTCTTGCCTGAAATGGACTGGAACTGGATGGTTCCAAGTCTTATGAAGCACTGGCTTAGCTTTGAACTTCAGAGACAACCTCACATTTGCTACTGCCTTTGCTTTTAATTTAGCTTCTCTGAACACCTGGAGCTTATTGGACACATCTCCTTTCCCTGTGTTTATTTGAACAGTTTGGCAGCCTTTGCAGATGGCTGCAATCTGTCTTGCTAACGCTGCACCTCTTTCACTGCTTGGTACATGACCCAGGCCAATAGTCTTAGGGATGGAGGTGCCAACTGTTTTGTTAGGTTAAAGCCTGATGGAAGACTGTGACATGTGAGCGGCCACAACTGGATTGCTCCTGAAGTTTCAATGAGATACCTCAAATGTAGTTTCAGATGCCCGCGGCGGAAAGGGACGCACAGGAAACCCAGAAGAAGAACAAGACTCTGCAGGTGCAATCAATCAAAATGTGGCCCTTGCCATTGCAGGGAATCAATTCAACCTCAGGAGCTCTGGAGTGTCTCTGGTGTCCCTGGTATGTCCAGTGCTCTGCAAATCTCCTTTCTTGTATCTGTTTTCCTCTTTCTTTGTTTCCTCCTTTTATGCTTTCCTCTGACTAATAGCTACAGTCATGAGAAACAGCATTTTTGTTTCCTCCAGCCCCAAAGAATGCCTCGTATTCCTCCTGTCATGTCCTCCTCTTCTCTTCTAGTCATTTAATTGCCTTTTTATCATAAGTACTTCCACTTTTTCTCCCACATGCCTATTTCCATTTTCACACCCAATCTAGACTTATTGCCAGATTGGTAAATACCACTATGACTTCCCCCACTTCCTCCCAGTCCCAGTCTCACCTGACTCACTAGGACTCAAGTTCCTTCTTTTTCTCTCTCTGTCTCTTTCTCCAGTGTTGTTTTTATTTTCTACAATTTTGCTGACACAATTGTGTGGCAAGAGGGGACCAAACAGTTATAGAATATTTTTCTGCATTATTCTAAGGAAATTAAAATACAAGCATCTAGCAAACAATGCTCTTGTGCTTCTTTCTGACTTTCACATGCATACAACTGGTCCTGTCACACACATACATTCGAAAAATACAATCAGTATAACCTGGAAGGGGTTAAACTTACTGAAGTTCAGTCCCGAGATTTGATTTCACTGAAATTCAAATAACATTATTTCACCTGAATGACCTCCGTCTTCTTTTTCTTCTTTCAACTGACATTTACTTTACCTGCTCCTAGCCCTACAGACAGAGTGCCACATTAGGTCCTGATACGACTCGCAACCTTTTAATCTGTTTCCTCTGGATCATGAAAAATGCTGATCAGAATCTAATACAGAAATGGATTGCAGACCTTCCATCCATGCAGTTGAACAGGATTTTAGACCTTCTCTTCATTTGTGTCTCATGCTTTGAGTACAAGGTAAGTGAAACATGGCCTGAGTTTGTTGTGCTGTTTTGATTTCTTCTTTTACCTTACCTTCCGGCTGTCCAGGGGAAACTTGTTATTGACAATTCTTAATTTAGCTTGTGTCTAATCTGTACTACAAACGGAAAAATTAATTCAGATAAAATAACTGACACTAACCTTCAAGGAAAATGGAGCCAAAAACTTTGAGAAAATCCTATGAAGCTGGCATAAATCGCTTTATTATTCTTCTTTTCCTGGGGATTTGAGGGCTATTTTTACTGGGCAATATGTTGACAGCTCCTGGAGCTGTTCTTCTTATACTCTGCCCATTTCAAACCAAGGTTGTGGTAGATGATCCTTTATTTAAGAGATGGGACTGGACGTCTGGACTCCCCTCTCTGACAGAGTCTGTCTGAAATGGATCAAATAACCTTCTCTCTCTGTAGCACTTAGGTAGATATTTCTGTTTATTAGCAGTACATATACTACCTCTTTTCTCACCTGCAAAATTTGATTAGCCTTTATATGTTAGTCAATCATATTCATTGCTTTTTGCCCCCTCTACAGGTGTCTCCTGTTGTGGCTGGTTCTGGAGATGTAATGTGGACTCATGTCCAAAGATGGACGCCTTGGTATTGATTGCTTTGACTTTACTTTCAGGGCAAACAAAGCTCAGATAAAGTGAGCACCCAAGCACTCCAGAAGTCACGAGATGTTAAGGCTCGATTAGAAGAGGCTTTACTGAGAGGTGAAGGAGCCAGAGGAGAAATGATGAAGCGCTGCAGAATACCAGCTGGTACTTCATACCCCTATCTCCCCATGTCTTTTGAGAGAATCTCAAGAGGTTATAGACATAAATGAGTTTGTTGGGTTTTATGTACGCTCCCCATTTTCATTCATATATTTTTCACCCACAGTCCTTTCTCTTGCAGAGCTTTCTTGGTTTTGCTGTGGACAAAAATATCATTAGCTTTCAACTGTCCAAGATGTAGCTAGGACTGAGCTCTTCTCAGGTGAATAATATGAGGCCAACTAAGAAGTCTTAAGACATTCTGAGAAATTGTGTTAGTGTCTAATCGAGAGCCAAGAAATGGTGTCAAAACTATCAGTAAGAACAAATTGTTCATAGCAAAAAAGGTTGTTTCATTTAATAAATGGAGTAATTTCTGTTTAGGTCTTTGAAGACATCTGTAAGCAAGCTAATGTTCTAAAAATCCTAGATGAAAAAAATTATGGGGTCCTGTCCTTTTACTAGAGCCCTGAGGCTGTGGAGTTGAATGGTTTTAGTTCTGACAAACTGCTACAGACATGTATCTCCTTCTTTCAGTGAGGTATCAGACTTCAGGTGTCTCCTTTTGCTTTAATCTCACTGATATATGTTGCACTTTCAGGGAATGACAGATCAGCAGGGCTAAATGAAAACCTGCGCTGGAGAAAGGAGCAGACTCACTGGCGGCAGGCAAATGAGAGACAAGATAAGTAAGTGATTTAACAAATATATATTGCTTTTATTAGAATCAAGCTGTTTAGGTATTTTATGTTTTGTTCTTTCTCCTAGGAAGTTTTATTACAAAATCAGCAGTTGCAATACTTTCTCTCTTCTGTCAAAGAGAAAGAAATAGAAAAGGTTTATGTAGCAGAAGTATTCAACTGTTGCTATGACACAACAAAGAGATCACAAATACTTGAATGAGAAGTTTAAATAATTATCTACGCATTTTTTTTCCTTTTGATTAGCAATGTGGTAAACACTAGTTATTGACACAAGTTGTACCAAATACTCCACAAAGGATTGCTGTGACATTTATTTTGGTGTTGCTCTGGCTCCTCACTGTATACAGTACTGTGGTATAAGTTTTGCCACATTAGATCAGTTGAGCTGGGTTTGACATGCTATGTTAAAATTGAGATGAGTTATTGGCAGGGGTAGGGGAAGGTGATTCTGTAGTGAACGTTTTTCTTGTTGCAGGTTTTAAGTTATGATGTCTCAATACATTTCACCTTATCAGCACTATATGGTAGTAGACAAGTCAGTGTCTAGATTTACGGAAAACTCTATTTTCAGGGATGATTTGTGTTACTAACAGCATTTTCATATGGTACATGCTAAGTTTCTGTAAACATGGAACTTTTTGCTTTTCCCTAAAGGTGATGTGTCATTTGTCCGTGGATAACTTACTTGAATTTTTACTACCTCAACAGGCCACTGAGTGCCAGATAGAGACTATGGCCTCTCACCAGTCCAGCTGCTGTGAGCTCCTGTGTGAATTTCTGAATTTGAATTGAGAACACTGGCTTGTGCTATGTGGCAACTACATTGTTGTAGGCTAGCACTCATCCATGATTATCACATACATTTTTTAACACAAGATTGTTAATTTGGAATTTATCCAAACTTTAAAAAAAGAATCTTCCCACTTTCTATGCTGGATTGGAAGAGGTGCAGATCCAGTGTGGATATTCTTATTTTGCCCCGAAAGTAGCTTGCTTTCTCCCAGCCAGTTTCATTGAAATGAGAATAAAACAGTCCTCAAGCAGCAGCTCTACAATATCTCTTTACAGTAGTTCAGTTAAACCACTTAAAATAAAAGTTCTGGTTACATAAGTAAAACTCTGCATGCTGTCCAAGCCTTTCTGTTTTACCCGGCATTCATCACTGTGGTATGCGAGTTCTTTGCTCTCCTTCTTTGTGGATCCCTTTAGTGTATATGTCCCATAAGTAAGGTGTTTGCAGGTAGCACGTGGCACAGCAGGTTTGCACAGGTTGCCACTCAGCCTCACTCAGCCTGCTTCTCCTTGAGTCCAGCATGCTTTGGGATTGGGATTGTAGTTGGAGTTACAAACTAAATGCGGTGTCAGAGAGGATCCAGTCAGCATGGTTAATGTGCAAGGCTGATTGCTGGAAATAGTTCAAACAGCTATGCTGTTTTCTTAATTTTTTCAGTTCTTACTCATATTTAGTGATCCCTGGCTTGATTATAGCACCAGCCTTTCGGCAGACCCTTCTGTTCTTCATTGCTTTGAGTCATTTAATTAATAACCATATAGCTACCCTGACTTCCTTTCCTAGACCTCCCCAGAATTATCTGGGCCCAAAGGATGGCTCTTTACTTTTCTGGCTTTCTTTTGGGGAGAGCTCCACTGGGCAGAAAATATAAGTGAACATAGCAGAAAAGCCACAGATTTTTAAATCAATCAGAAGCGTGATTGTAAGGGTGTTACTCCAGCTACAGAAATGCACCTCAGGAACTTTGGCCTGAGTCAAAGCAGCTCTAATCTCAAGCTCTAGAGAACAGCTTCTGGCCATGAAACACCTCTTTTCTGAGCAGTTTAGGAAAAAGAACAAAGCCTCCTCTTTGTGTTTCTGGCATAGAAGTGATCTCTGAAAATACATATTTGTTAGGAGCTGCACCTATGCTTAGAGCATTCACCTGCAGAGGAGCTGTGTTCCAGACCTTGTCCTTAAGTCTCAAATGAGAGGGTACCATGCATTGCCTTACCATGACCTTCTGTCTTTTATACATGTTTCAGTCCTCTCTTAAATGGCTTGGGCACTGCTGTATTGATCCTGCAGCTGTTGGACATGCTGTCTTTTGTTGCCAACAGTCTCAAAACCAACATTTTAAGTTGCCTACATTTAACACTGCTGCTGTGGCATTGAAGCAGTTTCCCCTTTGCCCAAGGCTGCTAGTTTTACTTTTTTCTGGAGGTGTTCAATCAGATGCCTTTTATTCCATTTTGGGTTTTGGTGTACTGCTACAGGCAATGCATTCAGAAAATTACTGCATAGCTTATTGAACAATTGAACATGATATTCAGGGCAGAATAGCCTTTACACAGATTGCTATTAAGGAAGCAGAAGCACCTGTTTGAACTAGCCAGAGGCCTAGTTTTCAGGTGTCCCCTTTGGCACTTCTCTTCTATGATAACAGCTCTCCTTATTTGACTGGGTAGTTCTTAAGAACCACCACTGAACACTGTTTTCATTGTTTGCTCTTATGGATCATTCAGAATGGTATCGTTCGTATTTTGGCTTTGTTTAAACAGCAGACCATCTAACTCTTGGGGGACTCTCAGCATGCTTTAATTATAACTCCTTTTTGCAGGACAAAAGCTGAGCTAGATCAAGAAGCTCTGATCAGTGGAAACCTGGCAACCGAAGCTAACCTGATCATTCTCGATATGCAAGAGAACATCATCCAGGTGGGAAATGGCAGAGCTGGCTTGGTACCAAGCTCTGCTCCCTCAGAAGCCAGTGGAAGAAAGTTTCATTTCTCCTTTTGCTTCTTAGGCAGTGCAAAATGTTTTAATTAAAGATCTGCTGTAAACTTGCATAATCTTGAGGGAAAAAAAAAGATGAAGATTGAATCCAAAGATGAAATTGCTGCCTGCCTTACGCTGTTGCCACAAGCCCCTTCTACTGTAGGGCATTGCACAACCGTGAATGAGAGGGAAATCTACCACCTCGTTTTCAGTAGATGTTGTCAAAAGCCATTTCTACTGTCTTACTATGATCTGGGATTTTGCAGAGGATGAGGGAAGAAAAATCTCCATTTATGCTAGGAATGTATCTGAAGATATTAGTAATTTGGAACTGGACTGTTGGGTGGCCTTTGGTCATACTTGCATGTATGATACTGTGAGACAAAAGGATTTAACCTTGACTCCCACAGAGTGCTCAGTGCAGGAAAGTATCTTCCAGCTGCATGGAGTCCTTCTGAAAAGAGATATGCCTCCCTAGAGCAATGTAATGTGCAGAACTTACTTAACTTCTAGGAGTCAGATGCAGCAAAATTTCACAGGTTCTTTGACAGCAGTGGAACCATGATCGTTGACTCAGCTTGAACATAGTCTCCTAGTTTAGGAGAGACACTCCAAATTTATGGGTATGGGAATACTAGTGTTGGAGCAACATGCATATTCATAGATAACGAGGATAAAATTTAATTCTTGGAAACCTGTTAGTAGAAAAGCATTTAGCTACTAGACTCTTGTAGTACTGGGCATGATTTTTGCATGACACCACTCATAGCACCTAGTCACCCCACTATTTGGTTTGCAGGTTTAATCAGAGCATACCAGTATGCATATTTAGACTATATGCCCAGGAAATCAGAGCATGAAGGGGCAAGGAGAAAGATGGTGCTTGCCCACCACAGGATCACTTCTGATCCAAGGTGCATGAAAGATTGGACAGAAGGTGGAGAGAGCTTCTTTCAAGACTCACTGCAGAAACTGGCTGAGCTTAAAAATGCATTGGAGGTTCTGCAGATATTGAGAAATGTTTGGGACATTTTCCCCTTTGTCTTCCTGATCACTACAAAAGTGTTTAGAAATTCCTCTGAAGTAGATGTTAACAAATGAATAAACTGCAGTCTCTAAACTCCTGGATGTGTTTCCTGGACAGGAGATCAGAACTTCAGTTCCCATGTGCTGGTTCATTGCTGAATTACTTCATGTAGCTATTGTTGGTTTTCTCCTCCATGTGTAGGCAAGCTTTGCGGCAGAGTGCAGAGACAATCTTTTGGGAGGAGTTTTGAAGGTCCTTGTAAATTCTCTTGGCTGTGATCAGAGCACAACTTACCTGACTCATTGCTTTGCTACACTCAGAGCACTCATTGCTAAGGTATGCTCTTGACATATGTGTGTTTTCATGTTTCCAGTCAAGTTATTAGAGAAGCATTTCTAGAGCAGAGCTATGTGCATTCACTTACTACTTTTCCTTTGGTATTCGTTAAATATGGTTTGCATATGTAAATACAAATGCGTATCTATAGAGATGTTACAGGACTTCTACACCTGTGTAAGGTTATTTTATTGACTATACAAGATGGAATAATTGAATCTGAATAATCTTGTGGTTTTAGCAGTCTACTCTTAAATATAAAAGATTTACTAATAAAAAGGTAAAACATTCCACCCATTATATTTCAAATACATTCTGATTTTAATTAGGAATCTGAATGCCAAGTATTGCACAAATTCCGTAAAGTCAAATTTAAATTATTATATCATCAGGACTAGTTTCCAACCAGCTGGGCAGCAGAGAAATCAAAGCTAACTCATCAGAGATCATGGGGATCATTCTAGGTTTCTACTTCTAAGATAGGTTCCAGAACTCTAAGCAGATATTAAGATGTTGACATGTTTCATCTTCATTCTGCCTGAAAACTAAGCCAAATCCTAATCTCTCTTTCATTTCTGCATCACCAATAAAAATAAAATATTTCAAAATGTGTATGAGGACAGAATTTGACCCAACATTTTTATCATATGGGTCATAATGGGTTAGGTGCTTCATGAGGACTTTCTAAAATCTGTTGAAGATTTATTCTCCTACAAAGAAAAGCAGTTCCACAATGGAAAAATACATTAAATCTTTTTTCCCTTAAACTAGTCTAAAATACAAATAACAAACAAGATACTCCTGTCCAATTAATGCCTGTCTGCTGTTAAATGCAGATTGGCTGACAAAGCCTAATTACAAGGTAAATATCTAAGTAGTTATGAAACTCATAATTATGTTTTCATTGTACTCTATCTTTGAAAGCTAACTTCCAATTACAATAATGAATTTTGTGAAGCAATTGTTATTCTTATTGGAATAGATCTTGGAGTTAAGCTGACTCAGTTCTGTATTTTATGAAGCAATCATTCCAATTATTTCTATTACACTGTAGGTATATAGATGTTATTTTACAAATAAAAATGATAGAGCCCTGTGCCAGCAGGCTTGTAATATAAATTAGCCATAAAACAGTGAGATAATGGAGTGAAGAAAGGTTGAGAACTGGGAAATGGGCCTACAAATGAGAAATAAACCTGTATCAGTCCCATGTATTTATATACAGTACTGGTGCATCTGTGCTGTCTACAGTGAGAGTTTCTTAGGAAAAGCATACTGCCCCCTGGATTTATTGTCTGCTAGGTGCATTGTGGAGACACTGTAAAGGAGGATCTGGCATGAGAGGTGGGCAATAGAAGTTTTGTGGCACACTGTAGGAGGAAGAACACGCTGGAGGGCTGGGGAAGGGTAGGGCATTGATGCAAAAAGCTAGTAATTGCTCCTTATGCTTAAGGAAGTATTTGCATGTTTCATCAACAATTATATATTCTGAAAATAGCAACTCTCCATGCTTCTAAGAATTTTGCAATATCTGATGTTTTCAAAAGCTCCTAAAGCCATGGGACTCTAGAATTTTTTTCATTCTCTCTCTTCCTGTCACTTTCTAAAAACAAAGACTATTTTCAAACCCTTCTTCTCTGTAGAAAAGCTTGAAAATGGAACCTGTAGCACCACAGGAATCAGAAGTCCAAATAAAAAAAAAGTGTAAAATGTAGTTTTTGCAAACTTTAGTCTTTGTCTGAATCCTGTGATTGTTGTGTGCTAAGCTAATGATGTTTTAATGGCCAGAAACAAGAGTAATGAATGTTTTCTTCTCTATCATCAACCTTAGTTTGGAGATTTCCTGTTTGAAGAGGAGGTCGAACAATGTGCTGACCTGTGTCAAAGAGTTCTCCATCACTGCAGCAGCAGCATAGATATTACACGGACTCAAGCCTGTGCCACTCTTTATCTCCTCATGAGATACAGCTTTAGCTCTACCAGTGTAAGATTTTGAGAACAGCAGTGTGTTTTGTGCCACCTTTTTTTGTGATCAGTTGAAACTGAAACTGAAGTTGTGATAGCAAATGGAATGCATCTACAGATAAATAGTCATATGTTATGGTGTTTCACACATTTGAGCCAGAAGAAATGCTAGAAATGTAGGGGGAAAGTAGTTTTAATTATTGTTCATCATTTTCTTCAGAAAATGTGACTTTTTCTGCAACATTTATAAGTGCATCTTCAAATGGAACAGCGTTAGGCCTCTTATAGAAAGGACTATACAATGCATAAGCGATACTCTTAATTTTGTCACATTTGGGGGTTTTTTTCACTCCTGTGTCAGAACTACTTAAACTTAGACTAGTTCCACTGTAATGCAATTACAAGCTCAGTAGAACTACTGTATGCTTGTATTAATGGGAATTCTTCACGGGCCCCTTGGTCTCAGGACTAGGCTCTGATTCTTACAACACATACAGAACGAAATACGTATGTTATGAATGTAGGTTCACAATGTCCTAGCACGAAAGGACATATATTAGCATTTTGGATAGCATCTGATCTTGGACAGCATTTTCTTCCCTAGTTGTTACTTTAAAAGCCTTGAAAATGTAAAAACTGTTGGCTTTGCAGGAGGAAAATGTGCCTCTCAGACACCATGATCAGCAAGGGGTAGTGCATCACCACGTGAAGCCCTTAGAGGTCTTTTGCTTCCCAGACTTGTTTTCAGAATGTTTTCTCAGTCCTGCTTCCTCCTCTGCTCCTCTGTGGGTAGCCTGACCTACACACCCACTGGCCTGTGCAGAATGGGGAAAGAGGTGCATCTCCCTATGTATTCCAAGGTATATTCTTGCCCCAAACTACAGATACAATGCACCAGAGGCCACTTGTATGAGCGGTCAGTTTAATATGCTCAGTGTGGGCAGGAGAAAGTGGGTTTGGTTTATACACAAGACAAAGATATGTGAACGGATATGCATGGTGCAGTGCCACTGCCATTCTCTCATGCTTTTGTTTTTTTTCCTGAAAGAATTTTGCAAGAGTGAAGATGCAGGTGACCATGTCACTAGCCTCTCTGGTTGGCAAATCACCCGAATTTAATGAGGAATTCCTTCGACGATCCTTACGAACCATCCTAGCCTATGCAGAGGAGGATGTGGATATGCAGGCAACTCCATTTCCCATTCAGGTCAAATCTTTTATGACATCTGTGGCTTTTATTAGGAACTTTCGCATAGGAATGTGGTTGGAGCACACAGGGATGCAGGGCTTATTGCATGATTTATTTCTAACACAATAATGAGTGGGGAAGAAGTGGAGGACATAATTCCATAGAATAAACTCTTAAGAAGTACCACAGAAAGGAGAATCATCTCTTAGCTTGGTGTAAAACTTTCTTCTAGACGCCAGTAGGAACTGTACCCTGTAAGAGTTTCCGAAGATGGAATTTGATTCATTATGTTTGCAGACAAGTAGCACCATGGAAATTTCTCTCCCGTTTTCAGTTCATAAGGTAGCAGCAGCAATAATGAAAAATATTTCAGACAACTGTCAGATGCTTTGCTAAAATTCTCTTAGTAACTCAGCTTTTGCTGAAGACTTACAAAAACATCTGCTTTTTTGTCAGATCACAGATCAACTAAAGCTGAACATTAGCACATAGGTTTGATTTTTTTTTCATTCAGAAATAAACAGATCAAAGGATTCCAGCTCATTTTCCCTAATTAAAATGTATGTATAAGATTTGCTGTACTAGCAGTCTTTGCTACATTGAATAGAGTTGGAAAAACATATCTTTGTAGCAATTCAGCATCCTGACATTTCGTTGAGTAAGAGGGACTAAAAAAGAGTAACATCATCTGATGCAGATGCTGTTATTTTTCTAGAAGTGAAAAAATAAACACCTGAGAAATGCATGTTGATCTTTGTATTACTGCAGGTAGAGGAGCTGCTGTGTAATCTGAACAGCATCCTGTCAGATACAGTGAAAATGAGGGAATTTCAGGAAGATCCGGAGATGCTCATGGATCTCATGTACAGGTGAATCCATTTAGATTTGCTACTGAGAAAATTCTGCAGTGAGGTGAGCACAAGAACTGTATGTTTTAGGGACAATCTGTGGACAAACCCTCTGGCTGTTTTGTTTGTGTACATTCCCGCTTTAGCATAGCTGATCTGTCACAGAAGACCTAGACTCAGGGACTGAGCATGTTGCAGTGGAGCCACTGGGAGGTGGGCATAGACTTGAGCAAGGATAGGAGTCAGGGACTGAGGAACACTGAAGAATCTTGAGTTCAGCAGTTTTACTCTCCTCATAGCCCCTGTGTGTCCTGCCTACCCCTGCCTAACCATTTCTTTTACCCCGTGCTTAGTGAATTATACAGAATAGAGATGGAGATGTCTCCTTTCATTCAGCCCAGGTGGAGAATTATGAAGGTTCTTTCTGTTATTTGGAAAGAAGTGATCATTCACACCTCCTTTCTGACCTGTGTTGTTAGAATTGCCAAAGGATACCAGACATCACCCGACTTGAGGCTGACTTGGCTGCAGAACATGGCAGAGAAGCACACCAAGAGGAAGTGCTACACAGAAGCAGCCATGTGTCTGGTCCATGCTGCAGCCCTGGTGGCAGAGTATCTCAGCATGCTTGAAGATCGAAACTATCTCCCAGTGGGCAGTGTCAGCTTTCAGGTAAGAAAAGACTTCCAGGCTCTGACAGCATAAGGCTGGGATGGCCTGTTCTGGTGTGTGTATTCCTCTTGTGTTAACCAGAGTAGAAGTGCCTGTATGGGGAGGAAAAGTTACAATGGTGGAATATCCATCACCACTCTTGGTAGGGTGTTCCAATGATTTATGCTTACTGATGAAAACTGGTACTTTAGTATCTGGCTGTGCCTAGTTTCTATTTCCAGCAGTTGGATACTGTAATCTCTTGTTTGCTAAGTAGAACGCCTCTATTATCACATGCCTTTTCCTAGGGCTGTTACTTATCGACTGTGACAGATGCATCTTTCAAATGTCTTTCTCATGATCTAGATAATCAGAGCTACTCAGTTCTTTTTAGGCATGTTCTCCAGTCCTTTGACTGTCCTCCCCTTACTAACCAACATGCTTTTGACTGATGAATGACACAATCACCATACACAGTCTATGTCAGTCTATACACAGTCTATACACTGTGTCTATACACAGTCACATCAAAGTCAAATAAAATGTCCCATAATTTCTTTAAGCCTGGGAAGTATCTGTCAGTTTATCCCTCCAAAGACTCCACTGGTTCTTTTGGCATTGCTGAATTCATTGCTCAGCAATATACTGATCTTTTCCAGGGAGTTTTCTTGGGTTTTGTTTTTCACCTTTCTTTTCTACATCACATAGATGAAAGCAACATTTTTTGTTGTTAGCGTTAGACATTTTGAAATGGAGATGTTTATTTGTAGTTTATCAGATTATGCAGCTTTGGTTACCATTACCTGAACTGACTTCATGTGCAAATTCAGTGATTTCACTGCTTTTTTTCACACATTTTTAAAAATAGAAATGGCTGAACCCTTGAAATATTCCCACGTGTTGATGATTCCTCCTTTATCATTATTCTCGAAGACCAGTGAGGACCGTTGTTCATTTACAGAGTGTTTGCTGCAATGATTAGGAATCATTCCAACTAATTAGTGGAAATGTTTTGCAGAATCAACTCAAATGTACAGACATACGCTGTTTGGGCATTATTGCCTTTATGAGATTGTAATCTCTATAAAAGTATCAGGTTTATATAGTCTGGTGTTGATTCATTTGAATTACAACACCTTTAATTTTTTCTTGAGTAAAACTTTGTATCAGTATTTCCACCACTTTGTCCTGGGTGCAGACTGATAAACCTGCCACTATTGGCTCGTCTTGTTTACTTTTAAAAAAATGTCGTCCCCAAAGCATATTTCCTCCTCTGGAACTTCCCCAGTTTTCTAAAACATATGGCAATTCAGTATTCGCTGCCTGAATACACTTTTTGCTTAGCTCTTTTAAACTGTTGAGGAACATATTTTATGGTCCAGGTGATTTTGAAATGGATAACACTAGTAGTTGGTACATTCATCATCCCTTGATATAACCATACAACCTGGGGTTTTTTTCCCCTTCAGAATAGTAAATGTGAACATGATTGAACCACTTGGCGTTTTGCATCAAGTTAAGTATGCTGGGTATATTTGCAATTCCACTTTAGCGATCAGGTGATAGACTAGTGTTATTCTTAAATTCCTTTACTCTTAAGGTAGCTGTATATAATCCTTTTACTGGCTAAACTTCTGGCCATGGATCTATACTTATGCCATTTTGCATCCCTTATCAGTTTTGTATACTTCCTAACTTCTAACTTCCATTCATTACTTCTGTTTTCTGTTTTCTCCCTACTTGTTACATACTATCATCATTTAGATATAGCTGAAATCTGCATTCCCTTCCTGATGTTATCCTGCTCCCAGGCTGCCTTGAATGCTTATAATCTTGCACACTTGACCCTAATGCAATTCCTCCTTCCTTTGCTCCCAGATTATGCAGATTGACATGAATGGGTATGTTTGCAGTTATTTTAGAGAACTGAAGTCTATTATACAACACAGTAGGCAAGCAAAAACTTAGAAGTTTAAAAGCAACAAATCAATCTCTGTCATCAAAATGCTTGTGTAAATACATGTTTGCTAAAGGAACAGTTGCTCCATAGGAGAGAGAGGTAATTAAGTGTCTTAATGACCAGAAACCCAATTGCACAACTCTTTATCTCACAGCATAATTTTGAATTTCAGTTTGCTCAATAACAATAATTAACTATAATAACACTTTGTATTTTTACAAAGCCTTTGCAGAGAAGGACTCCCATTCTTTACAAACAGGTTGATGTTTTGTAGCTGTGATGATCTTGTTCAGATGACCTTGACAAAAAAGAGAAACACTATTCAGCCTGTCTTGGCTTTACCTGGAGTTCCAGATCTCACTCATTGATTCTTTCTGTATCTGTTTCCTCATTTAGCTCACATATGAAATTAACTAATACTGGTGATATACATTTAGTTGTGGAATTGAGGGTGATAATAATGTGTATTAAAAAAGATTATTCTGGATGAGCAGAATTGTTATCTCGTTTTTACAGCTGAATAAAATGAAGCAGAAAAGGATTAAATCCGCTGACCTAGGTCTTCCAAAGTGACTTTGTTAGCGTCCGGAAAACTGATTGTCAGTAGAGTAACAGTTTTCCTTATACTGTGCCAGACAAAACCATATATGCTTCCCCCTTCCCCTCATTCCATCAGAATGGAATCACTTTAGGTGAAATTCCCTTTGAGCTTAATTTGTGTTTACACTAAATCCCCTTTGCAAATGATAAGATGGACTTAAAGTATGAATTGCATATGGACTGACTTTAAAGCCACTTTATATTACCACAGTCAAGGACTTAGTGTGTATGTCTACCTGCTGAGACACAGGGCTAATTAGCCCGGGCTTAGCAGTAGCCTAATTCAACTGTGCTGTTTTGAGGGTGGGGTCTATGTTGCAGGCTACCCTAGCCATATCTAACATGACAATAAGGTCTGGGGATCACAGTAATGCCCCTTGAGTTTACACAAGTGTTTACTTCCTTAAAGAAAACTAGTCTTGTGAGGTCCAAAATAATTGCTGATGATATACACAGTAATTTGTGTATTGTCTTTATTATATAAGGGACGTATAGAATTCTTCAATATGAAAGGTGATCAAGATCAAGGCAAAAGGTGGGTGAGGCATCTCCACTTGGCAAAGGATCATGCAAGCACCAGGACCATGTCATGAAGGCTCTCTCCTACTAGCATGCATGGACTGTAGAACGTGGAAATACATGCGTGACATTATTTATTACAATTTTAAAGGCAAAGAAGAGATAATTGTTGTCTGACTTTCTTGGTTACTTTCATAAGTAAATCACTCCTCTGGACTCTTTACCCTTTGCTACAAAAAGGCAAAAAAAAAAGCTACCAAAGACCATGTGCCGTTCTGTGAAAATGGTCCTCAATGGCTACTGTTACAGAAAAGGAAAACCAGAAATTGAGTCGCAACATGGGTTGTATGAGTTGCCCTAAGTCTGTGCCAAGGAAGCTAACTCTGGTTGAAGTCATTATCTTCAAAGAGCCTGGCAGGTAAAAAGTGGCATGGGTGTGCTAAAACGTGCTGCAGTTTTCCCTCCGGCTGAAATTCAGACATATTAACTCCTGCAAATGCTCTCCTGAGCTTCCTTCCAGTGGAGCTGACACTATGTGCAGACTAGGCATTGTGATGGCAGCATGTTTGGGGTAAATTTCACCCATGGAGAAATAAATATCCATAAAACCCAAGGGGGAAAGTCCCATGTTGCTTGTGATGTGTGGTGCCAATTTTTTATCTGAAATCTGATCAATAGTTACAGCCCTCAGTGTCTCTGCCATTTTATAAAGATGTCTTTAAACACTCAGTTAGCTAGTCAGCTGGCATATATCCTGCACTCAGACAGATTGTCATTGCCAGTTTCTGCTGAAGTGAGACATTATGACACTAACTTAACTCCTTTTAATGACTAGCAAATCGAAGCTTAGTATTTCTGCTGCTGTTGAAAGTTACATATGCTAGTTCCATACTGTATGCACACATATTTTAATGTTCATTTACATGTATTTCTATGTATTATAAAATTTTTAACGTTGACTCTACCCAGCGTCATTTACTCAAAGGGATCCAAAAGAACTGTAGACACGTTATTTCATGGTCTAGAATCTCAAAGAATGACAGACACCGTGTACTTTGTCTAGTTTTATTTAAACACACAGTAGGATCAGTAACTTTAACAAGAAATTGAGTAAATTCTGCAGGATCAAGGTGTAGTATGGCAGAGGTTGAAATGAGAAGCAGCATTCAATTATTGCAGTTTTTAGAGCAATAATGTCTATGTCCCGCTTCTCCTCTGCTTCCGAAAGTCAAATCAACAACTTGAAAGTTCAACTTCTTCAAGCAGGTGACAGGAAGTCAGGGGTGCAGCTTGGAATTTCCCACCCCCCGCTGTGCCAGCAGCGGGAAGGGCACATTGGTTGTGACCCCTGCGGTGTGGGAGGTCGAGCTCATTGCAGCTTCATGGAAATCCAGCCACCAGAGGGAGGCCAGTTTGCAACCTACAGGAGTCCTTATTTTAAACCTGAGGCAAGAAAGAAAGTTTAGGATTCTTGTAGAGACACTCCTGATCTGCCATCTGCAGAGATTTATGATGTTACGTTCACTTCTAAATTGAATTTAACTGTGTATCCCTTGGCTGCACTTGTATAATCTCATTCTTCTTCCCATCAGGTAAATGTGTTGAAACTGTTTCTGCCTCAGTGTCTGTGATAGACTATTGATCTAGGTTTCTGATTTCTCTGCTCTGATGTATTTTAGAACATTTCATCCAATGTGCTAGAGGAATCTGCTGTTTCAGATGACGTTTTGTCTCCAGATGAAGATGGTATATGTTCTGGGAGGTATTTCTCAGAAAGTGGCCTGGTAGGGCTGCTGGAACAAGCAGCAGAGCTCTTCAGCACGGTGAGTGAGGGCCAAAATCACAGGGAGATGGAACAGTGCTATATGGGCCAGATCCATAGCTTATTTTCCTGCACATGAGGAAAGAAAAGGCTTACTGCTAAACCAGGCTCCCCAGATCTGCCCCACTGCAAACAACAAGAGGCAGAGGCACATCTTATGGCTGACTCAGCCCTGCCTCAGCTGGGTTGGCTAGGCTAGGCTTTTCAGGTAGTGTACCTCAGCCATATATCTACCTCTACTGTGCAGACCACAGGCAGCATCAGCAGAAAGTGATTGTCCAAGATATGAACTGAGCCTTTTGGTTGGTATTTTCATGAGATAGTACATTTAATAAAAAAAAAAACATCTAGCTTAAACTATAGATTTTAGAAAGCATATGAGAGTTACCTCTGTGCTTTTACACAGCATACAACCACCAGCCTCATAATCCACCCTTAACATGTAAAGAGTCATGATGTTAATACTTCAGTAGCTCATCATATCGTTGTAGTACTAAATTGGATCTATGATTTAGCACCTCTGAAGATATCATTTTGTCCAGATGCAGCTCTGATTGCCCTGAACAGTACATGCTAAACAAATCCATTTCCTTCTGCTCACCTGCATTTTTGACTCTTCTAGCCCCTAAGTAGAAACCATGTGCTTTACATGAGAATTTGGGCTTGAGAGCCCAACAGATCAGAGATCCAAATTAGATCCAGTCTGTTGTTTGCAGCTCAGAACTGCCCATTTACTATTACTAGTTTTTAGAAAGCTGAAACAAACAACAGAGCAGATTAAAAGATGAGTCCCATAAACCCCCTTTTCAGCCAGACCATTAATGGAGATCTAGTTTCTTTTCAGAGTGCATGAGGACTAATTTCTTTTCTTCTATTATTTTACTTGTTCTTTTCTCCCAAGGGGGGATTGTATGAAACTGTGAACGAGGTGTACAAAATTGTCATCCCCATACTGGAAGCACATCGAGACTTCAGGAAGCTTACCTTGACACACAGCAAGCTACAGAAAGCCTTTGACAGCATTATTAATAAGGTACTGGTGTGAGGCAAGGCACTGCTAGCAAGACACATTGCTGGGTTGCACTGTTTGTTTAAGACTGGTGATAATAAAACTGTTCATGTGAAATAGATCAATTTCCTTTTTCTAACGAAAGCTTCCATCTGCTTTGGCCTACCTACAAGGGGTAGTCTACAGTGAAAAGAGGTTCTATCCTCTCTGTAGGAAGCAGAGATGAATATAAAACTCATTTAGAGTTGCAGAAAAATAGCTGAACTGGTCAAGCTTAGAATAAGAACATGCATGATTCCACCTGGCCACATCTGTTTAAGAAAAAAAAAAACACTTTATTGTCAATTAACTAGTGTTTTCAGTTATAAAACAGAAGAAATACAAATGCCTGGCTAAATTCTCAGCACTCAAACTGCCCCTTTCCTTCTCTTTCTGCAGAAGAATCTTATTGCTGAGTCTAGACAGTTTCAAATTCTTACCAATTTTCATTGCAAAATTTTAATTTTTTTAACATGTATCCAATGGAATTAGAAAATAATAATATGTTTTGTTTTGCAAAATTTTATTTTAGTCAAATATCCCCTTAATTTGTATTCTTTCCTTCATTAATAAGTGCTTCTCATCCATCAGCACTGATGATACACAGAACTGGCTCTGAAATAGGGAAAATGTAGGATTAGTGGATTTTCTTATACAACAATTGGGGAAAAAAGGAATCCAAATACGACAACGTTGACATAAAAAAAAAGTAATTGTAAATTTCCTCTTTCTTTTTTTCAATTAGGGTCAAAAGCGAATGTTTGGAACTTACTTCCGTGTTGGTTTCTATGGATCCAAATTTGGGGACTTGGATGAACAGGAATTTGTTTATAAGGAGCCTGCAATTACCAAACTTCCTGAGATTTCTCACCGATTGGAGGTAAAGAAATAAACACTGTGATAACGTGATCTCCAATGTTATGTTATACTTTCTAATGAACCCACACAGTTCTAATAGTATTATTGCTATATAAAAATCAGTAACAAACTGATTTGTACCATACATTATTTCCTTTGTGTATATCCTTTCCATTGTAGCCTGTTTTACAGCATAACGATGACAGTGATCCATCCTCTTGTGGCCACATCTCTTATGGGCAGGCCTGTAATACATTGAACGATTTGATTGAGCATGCCAGATATTTGCTTTAGTATCTTTTCAGATTTTTTATGGAACTGCAATGTTCTTTTCTGATCTCTTTACCTTGAGTTCTGCTTTTTTGTAAGCAACTCACACTGATCTTTGTTGGAAGATGCCAGCTGTAGTTCACAAAGCAGTATAATGATCATACAGAGCCCAGAAATTGTCATGGTTTCTCCTTTCTCCTAGAGGCATCCAGATCATTACCACTACATTAAGGACTAAAAACACTCAGGGATAATTCTGTTTCCTTTCCAGGGATTTTATGGCCAGTGTTTTGGGGAGGATGCTGTGGAAGTGATTAAGGACTCTGCTCCTGTAGACAAAAGAAAGCTGGATCCCAATAAGGTAGGGAAAGTCCTACTAGCATGTTGAGTGCTTTGTCACAAGTGAGAAATGAAGAAAACGGGATGCCCTTGAAGCTTCTATGCTCAAACATTAGGGCACCAAAAAAAAACCCAACTTGGCTGTATCTCTGTGCCCAGGGGTGTCCTTAAAGCCTCTGTGAAAGGCTTAGTTTGTAGCTTATCACAGAGTGTGGAAATAGAAGTTCTGATCTCTAGTCCCTGCTGTGGCTCTGATCCCAAGGGTTATGCTGTACCCTCCCAAGAGGCAAGTTTTGTCAGCTCTGAAGAAGAGAAGGAGCCCTGAAGGATTTTGCAGCTCTGTGCACTTCCAAACCATGCTTAGCCAATGTGAACTATAGGATATTTCACACATGCCACTCCTTTTCCATTTCTTGGGTTGTCAAGTACTGTAACAGTTCTTCCCTCTTTCCTCAGGCATACATACAAATTACTTTTGTGGAGCCATATTTCGATGACTATGAGATGAAAGACAGGGTAACCTATTTTGAAAAGAACTTCAACCTTTGTCGGTTCATGTACACTACGCCTTTTACCATGGATGGGCGCCCCAGAGGAGAGCTTAGCGAGCAATACAAGAGGAACACCATCCTAACCACAATGCATGCTTTCCCCTACATCAAAACTAGAGTCAATGTCATCCAAAAAGAAGAGGTAATTGTGTTTTGAGGACAGATCTAATTTGTCAAAGGCTGAAGGAGTCTGGGTGAGAAGATTTTCAAATTCTATGCTTGGAAGAAAAAAATGTCTAAATTTCTCAGACACCTAATGCTCATAAATGGGAATGGCATAGAATGGGTAGACAAATGCAAGCTGAGTATTTACTACGGAGAACAGAGGATAGCGAGTGTATATTCTTCTTCTGACCTCCCAGATGTAATGCTGTGTAGGAGGATGTGTGGAGCTCTCTTTATCCCTGCACTTCTAGCTGATAAAGTACAGTCAAAGAACTAAATTGGGCTCAGAGCTGGTTTAGAGACAGGGAAGCTTTATAAATGTAGAACATGCAAAACCATTTCAGACATGAAGTCAGTAACTTCCTAGAATAATAATGAATTTATGCAAAAAGAGAGTCAGTGCACATCCTATTCTTGCAAACAATAAGATGTCAAAGAGCTTTGGATCAGATGCAGCAACTACCAAGATGACATTTAGATTAAACAGTCTTCCTAGGTTTCACAACTGCTGCTTTTGGCACAGAAGAATGATAGTGGTATTGCCAGATTTAGAACAGGTCAGCTGCATGCATGATTCAGGTAACGAAGCATCTTTTCTTCCATTTCCATTAGTTTATTTTAACCCCAATTGAAGTTGCTATTGAAGACATGCAGAAAAAAACACAGGAACTAACTGCAGCCACCAACCAAGAACCACCAGATGCCAAAATGCTCCAGATGGTTTTACAGGGCTCAGTTGGAGCCACTGTAAATCAGGTAAGGGATCCAAAAAGGCCAGATGAGGAGTTTCTGCATACTTTTCTCATTGTGCTTTCTTTTTCACTCTCATCTCTTGCACTGGAAGAAGTACATCTAGTCAGACACATTTAGTCACAATGTGCATTTAAAATTCATCCTTTGATATTTAGTCATTGTATGTTGTTCATGAGGTATGCTTTTGGTGAAAGTGCTCGTGGAAGTGCTGTCTTGATTGTAGGCGCAGAAACTCAAGGAAACCTAGTGAATGCATCCAAGGATTTTCCATTTCTAGCACGCTAGCCGTCTCAGCCATTTTGTTCACTCCAGATGTATCCTTGGGGAATGGGAATAATAATAACAATTCTGCTGTGGGACTGCCACAAACTCACAGTTTCACAGAAAATACATGAAGTCAAGACCTGAGTGCCCCAAAAGAAAATTGAGATGCAATAATTATAAATACATATTCTAACAAAAAAGGCAATTAAAAATATTAAATGAAAGAATGAAGAGATAACTGAGAGAGAACTTGCCATTATCCACAATTTTGCAAAGCTTGCTTTCTTTGCTGAAAGCCTAAATGCTCTCAGTTTCTCCAGATTCTTCATCAACCAAAGCCTCTAGTCTGAAGGAACACATTGCTGTAAGCTTTGGGAAGGGCAGAACTTTTCTGCACTGGGCTTATTTAACTCCCTTGGGGTCTTGTAATACCACAAATAGGAGCTGCGTTTCTCTTATGTAAGGTTTGGCAGTAGACCTATCCCACCTCTTCTCTGCTGAGTAGAATTCATCTGTTGCCTTTTTTGTGGGTATGGAGGAGAAATAAAAATAGGAGAGGATAAAATACAGTGGGCAAAACCTCTGTTTACCAAAGGAAAAATCGGACAGAAAAAGGAGCAAAAAAAATCCTGTTATGATGACTTTTCTTTCATAATTCTGCTCACGAAATAATTGCTTAACCAAACGTGTGGTCTGTTTTTAGTTTAAGCAGGCATTTTTAACGTTGTCCTGTGTTATTCCTATAAGGGACCGCTAGAGGTAGCGCAAGTGTTCCTGGCTGAAATTCCGGCAGACCCCAAACTTTATCGACATCACAACAAGCTGAGGTTGTGCTTCAAAGAGTTTATAATGAGGTCAGTAAAACAAAGTTGAGTTGCTGAATTGTATCAACAAAGACAATAATCACAATAATGCAACGATAATATGACTGTGTAATTAATTATGTAAGTTACCACCTTGAATCCTGGCATCTCATGCTTTAGACACCTTGTCTAGACTTGTGTCTGCTTCATGTTCTTCATGCGTGATTCAGGTAGCCTTTGGAAGGCTTTGTATCCCAAATGGGAGCAAATTTTAACACTTCAAACCAATTGTGTAGAAATTAAGATCTTCCATTTGTTTTATCTTTTGACATTTTACAGAAATCAAGCATTTCAGATTATTGCCTTGATTTTGTTGTTAATAAAATGACATTTTACTAATGACAACAGGAAGCTATTCATAAGAAAACATTTGACCCTGTCGGTCAAGCAGACACACTGGTAGTCGTAGACATGTATGGCTTTTGCTTTAGATGTGCTTGTAAATCTTAATAAGCAAAACACATAGCAAGATATTCATCTCCTTAGTCCAAAAAAAAAGCATAATTTCTGAAGGATAAGTTTGAGTTAAATAAAAATGAGCCTTATGCAGAAGATACAGCCTCTACTCTCTGCTGTTGTCACTGCATCTGTTTATATTAAGTAGGAAGGTAGCTCAGTATTCTGCAGTCAAATTTTTTTTTTATTAGCTCCCTCATGCATTTCTAATGTCTTAAAAATATCACCTCAATTTGTGTACTTGGAAAAGAGAGAGGTTTCTTGTTAGTTCATCATAATTTTGGATTTGACAAGTTATCACAGGAATATGTAGCCCCGAGGATCTGGGTCCTTGGCCACTCAGATTACCTAACACAAAGTTAGTGAGTCTAACAGAAGTAGGTGATACGTGTTATGCCTTTTTTTCTTTTCTTTTGCCTAGGTGTGGTGAAGCAGTGGAAAAAAACAAGCGCCTTATTACTGCTGACCAGCGGGAATATCAGCTAGAGCTCAGAAAGAACTATGGGAAACTGAAAGAGAACCTTAGGCCCATGATTGAGAGGAAGATCCCAGAGCTGTACAAACCTGTAGTGAAAGTCCATAGCACAAGGTACAGTTAGGCCAGGGTTATCTGTTATAGCTGCACAAAAAGATGCCATTTTTTGCAAGGAAGAACAGCGGTTTTACTGGCAGTTAAAAACAAGCCATAATATACACTGCCAACTTCATACTTGATTAAAGAAGTCTGCTGACTTCCAGTGGAGCTGAATATGGTATTAACTGTGTTTCTCAAGTTGCTTATTCCTGGGGTAAGGGATTTATGTCATTTTAACACATTGTTAGAGAAGACTTCCCCCACCCTAGTGAAAAGATATTGGAAACCTCTTGCCATTTCTTCAACATTTGAAGCCAAGAAGGAGATAGAACAGGTATGTGTTGTGAACACATGGCACCATTTGAGGTTAGCCAGCATGAAGTAAGAGTGATCCTTTCACTCACAGGTAACATCCATTTTAGTCCCAAGACCAAGACAGAAGAGTCTTAACTTACGTTCTTTACTTATGAATATATGCTTCTTCACAAAGCCACTGTGTCCAGTGTGGGGTGGGAGCAGAAAAAAAGAATATTGCTCTGACCTGCCAACACATAACATGTTTCAGCTGATGATTTGTCAGCTACTCCTTTTCACAAGGCAGGTATTTCTTGGATTCTTTTTCATTTGCCAACTTTATTTATGGATCCGTTTCATTGCAGGGAATCTTTTCGAAACCAGAGTTTTAGGAAATATGATGCCCAGACTTCTTCACAAAGCACCTAAGGACTAGCTGCTTTGGCCAAGGAAGAGCTTCATGCTGCAAGCCAGAAGTGATGGAGTATTCAGCATCTATGAAATCAGAAATCTCTCACAAGACAGCGTGTGCACTTTCTGGACAGCGTGCAGAATAGCATCTATATAAGGTCACTGAATGAAAACTAGGGGATGACTCCTGATCAACCACATCTCATGAGGGCTTGGGAAGGAAGGGGCTGCTTTTTAGATACTTTTGCATATATGGTAAAATAATCACATAATGCAAAGGGGTGAACCATTAGAGTGGTCAGTGACATGAGGTCAGTCACGACTAGCTAACAGATGCAGAACTCTGTGGTTTGGTTGAGATGTTACATAAATCCAAATAATGTGTTTAAGGGACGCTGACAAATTATGTCTATTTATGGTCCTTTTCCAAGACAGCATTTATCCATGTGCTTTTGGCAATGGAGCACATTCTGCAAAGTTAATCACATGCTTAAATGCTGTCTTAATGAGGAAAGGCATGGTCCCCTGCTTAGTGTTTGCTGAGCTGGCGCTGCAGGAAAGAATAATTTCCTCAATCAGTTTCTGTCACCAGTTTCTATCACAGTCCTTAACTGCAGGAAGAGTTCTGCACAAGTTTTCTCAACTGAAGTTTGGAAAGCAAGAAGCAGCAACAAATAATTCTTATAGAGCTTCTAAATTTTTTTCTAAGTATAGGGACTACTACTTGACATGCAGTTTGATTTCTTAATAAACAGTGTCATGTTTAGCAGAGCTAACAACTAATAGTTTAAAAAGATGCTAAGCTATGAGTGATTCTTTTGCTATACAATGCTCTTATGTAGATAATCTTATCCAAAATTAACTACAGAAGCGGACGGTGAGGATTTCCTACAAAGCACTTCACTCAGGCTTTATTGCAGCTTAAGAGAAATAAGCACATAATTTATAATACCTAATGCTTAGTATTTACTGAAGCCTGAGCAAACGTTTTACTAAATAATCTTTACAGCACATCTTTGAAGTAAGGAAATAATATTACAATTTTGCAAATGAGGATGTTGAGAGAGAGAGACATTAGGACTTTGGTACTCACTTAGCAAGGCAATGGCAGAGCCACAATTTGTACTGTGACCATGCTTACCATATAATATTTGTATTTTGAAACAAAGATCCATGGAAGCATCCCTCAGTGTTAAATCCTTCCCTCCACCTTTTCAGAACTTTGGAAATTATTGTTTAATGCTGATTAAAGGAACCAATCCCATTTGCCCAAATACAGTATTTAATGTTAAAATTAAATGAAACAGTGGAATTACATTTTTCCTTTGTATTTCATTTTAGAAAATTACAGTGAACTTTCTCAGAGCTAACGCCATGTGTTTCTAAATGCAAAGTCTCTTTGCCCCAACAGTATAAGGCAGATTGAGGCTGCTGCTTTTAGAGGAAACATTTTGACTTTTAATGGTCATCTGCAGCCTTGCCATTTGATAATACGAATTTTCCCAGCACTTTGTTGGCATCTGAGCGAGTCAGATTTAGAATGTGCTATGGAGAAGATTCACAGGGATGATCAAACACGATGAGATGTGGAAATACGTGAAATAAAACCTGTACTTACACAGCATTTCCCTCCTCATTCATGGTATTGTTATGCAATAATCAGGAATAAGTACTCTGATTTTGAAGATTTTCAAGCATCCAAAGTACACAAGCAAATGGTATAAAAAGCTCAAAGCAAAAGATGCCTCCACAGAGTGGCTTCGCTGTATTCAAGTTGCTTTGAAACAGTCCTAAGTTGAAAATATTACTAACTTTCCAAAGTTTTGAAGCTATGAGATCTCTACCTATCAGAACCTAGCCCCTTATCTATTGTTTTTAACAGCCTGTTCAGGAGGAAGGTCAGAATACTGTCATCTGTCAAGCCTATAATCCAACCTCATTGTTTACAAGATGCTTGTCCTTTACAGCCTAAATAACAGAAACCTCAGGTAAATAAAAAACTGCTACACATATATGATATACTAGGTAAAAGTAATGAAGTGATTCATGTTGTGTGGTCCTTGAACTGAGACAATACTTAGGATAATATGAATACTGAAGGACTCTTCACTCACATTTACAAGCGGAGCACCCCTCAACCAGTTGGCCAGTCTTGCCCTCACTTTGTAGCTCATGTTTTCCCTTATACAAATGAAACATGGTTTGTACATTTCTTTCAAAAGTTGAACTATGTGTATTTTCTACCTTACGATACTCATTTTGCAATAAAGTGATTGTTTCACAGGATGTTCAGAAAGGCTTTTGTGTTGCACCTAAATAGAATCCAGCTGGAAAGAAAATTTCAATAGGAACAACCTTTCCTTGTAGAAGCATCATTCAGCAGAAAATAGAAAGATTTGCGCAGGGGAGGTGTCAGTCTGTCTTTAGAATAAATTGTGTCTGTTGCAGGGGTAACAGGCAACAGCTGCTTCCTAACTTCTTTTTCCATTCGGTGTCCATGAAAAATGGCAGTGGGAAGCTCAGTGACAGTAGTGCCCTCCTTTATTCCTCTGATGTATAGGTGTAGAGCAGAAACATGCCTGATTCTTGAATGACACGCCACCTGAGTGGTTCAAGAATAGGGAGAGTTGTGTGTGTCCACACTAGGTCCAGGCCTAAACTACTGAGGCTGTCACAGGGGAACCAGCAAGTGAGGCACAGGACTACGCCCATCCTGGTCCAGAGATTCCCATGGGTGTTTCGGCTGGGAATTCACCATAGCTCACTTACTGCTGGCACTTACCGCTGGCACTTACCATCAGCAAGCACCGGCTTTAAGGAGTGTGGTGCTGATTTTGGGGCTAGAATCCTTCAGCTCAGAGCAAACTTCTCTCTGTTCTGTTCTCAGCCGTGCCCCGTCCCACTGCACTGCGCAGCGGCAGGCTGTGACCAGCAGCGTCAAGTCCGTACACAGCCCCATTACCCAGCAGAGCACAGCTGATCCAAGTCAGGTGTGAGCACACACTCGCACGCCTGCCAGTGTGCAGACAACACACATACCTAAGGAGACCATGCCAGCTGTGAGAAGACCAAAAATAATGCCCAGAAGTATAAATTAACCTGTCAGCATGTTTTGAACACATTTGAAGAGTCAAGATGGGTGCTTTTGGTCAGCACTACTGATCCTACATGGGCAGTCCTAATGCTAGATTTCCTGGTTTGCAGAACAGCAGATGTAAAGGGAGGACACCTTTCATCCTTCATGAAAAAAATCTCACGTTCAAGGCTTCAGCAGATGATGGACTGAAGAGGCACAACTGTGAGTAGCTGTAGCCACACTTGTGCTGGGTAAAGAGAAATGCAGTGTTGTCACAACTGGCAGGTCTGGGTTACACAACCTTCATGAAGGTCATCCACCTCCTTAGACACTTTGGAAGGGAGAGCCACCCTTCAGGAAGACCTGGATAGGCTGGAACAGTGGGCTAACAAG
>VZSZ01011826.1:159417-179372 GCA_013398815.1 Ibidorhyncha struthersii | reverse complement strand
TTTTTTTGAGCAGCGTGCTTTAATAGATAATGACTCATCTATTGGAATCTGACTTTTCACTCCAGTTACCCACAGATAGACCAAGATGTATCTGCAGTTCTGCAATAGATGATTTCAGTGTGCATTGCTTACATTTCAGATACCAAACCACAGTGAAAATCGGGCTGTTCATTCATCGAGACCTGTCACGTAGCTGAGTGTGAGTGCACATCCCTTCAGGCTCCATTAGCATGAGTTAACTTTGTAATTGGGTTTCTGGGGCAAACAGGGACAGGAAGCAGAAGTAATTTGGCAGGCTAGGCTTAGCTTTTTTGTTCGGTGCGGTGTCAGTGCACGGGAGAGCAGAAGTAAAAGATGGATGCAGAATGGCTGGAGAAATCCTAGCAAAGTGGAGGACAGTTGTCAAAACTGCATATGGATGTTATGGAATATCATGCAGCTATACCAAGGTGGGAGTTTACCGCTATATCAAAGTAGTATTTCTATAGCTTCTGTCCTTTTCAGAGTTCTTCTCTTGCTCTCTTGAACCTGCTCTGTGTTCTCCAGCTTTCTGTCCATCTAGCAGTAACACCTTGTCTTGTAGAGACTGGCAACCAAAAATGAGCTTGCTGAGTGAAGAACAGTTTTCAGTTTTGAAACCACTTCACAATGAAGATGTTAATAAAAATGTTTTAAAGTTGCTCTAAACACTGTTAATGATCTCCAGTTTACCACAAACAAACCAAAAAGCAGAAAGTCAGCATTTTTACTATGATTTCTCTCAGTCTTAGCACTTGGACAGTTTTGTTGAAAAGCCAGGTTTTGTATTTAAAAAAACAAAACAAAAAAAAAAAAACCACAAAACCAACAACAACCAAACTGTAAAATGTTAGGGTTCTAGAGCAGGGGAGTCAGGTTTTTTTGTTTCTTTTTTAGAGGCATTAAAAGTCATCTGGCTCTCTTCAGGTGTTTAGTGTGGATTTACATGAGTGGGATTAGAATTAATCTGCTTCATGGTATTTTTTTAAAACCACACTTCACATTTTTCAATAAACAACTTTGCTTTTAAAACAGCAGTCTTTATCCCAGGCTAATCTTAAGACTTATAAAAAGCAACACAAGAAGAGATTCTTAGTTTAAGTTCCATTCCTTCCTGACGTGTGGTGTTGAACTCTTTAAACTTTTCACTTGCCTTTTTTTTTACGGTAAGCTCTTGAAAAGCTTTCTTTCCTCACATGAATGCTAGCCTTATTCTGGTGTCACTGACAATTTTCTCCATGTGTACTTTACCAGCAGTCTGCTTGGTTTCTTTTCTGTGCATGGCAAGTCAGTAACTTTCCCAGATGACATAAAGCTACCTGCAAGAAGACCCTGGGATTGAGTATCTCTGAAACCGGAAGGTGCTGAAAATGATGTAGGCATCATTGGCTGCAGTTTATGTATTTTGTCAGCATAGTTTAACTAGGCTGACAAACTTCACACATACTTCTTACTTTGTTCTTGCCGTGGTGTGGGCTGGTTTACTCATGTTTTTTTCAAGTAGACAAAGGCTCTGATGTGTGCCCATGTGTGGAGTGGGAGTCACCTTAGTCTTGATCCTGATCCTATCTGTGATTTATCACTCGGTCTTTATCTCTTTTGTGTTTTTCTTGCAGTTTCTTACGCCATCACTGCTGCTGCATGTGACCGCTGTCATGTTTTTAAGCAATGTGCGAGATCGGTCACATCAACAAAAATACTAGTGGCTGCCGGGAGCCTTCTCGGCTGGGGAAATTTAAGGAAAACAAACCCTTCTTTGTGTCGGTGCACACATCATGATTGTCACGAGTTGTGCAGTAGGCGTGCTAAGGAGATGCAGTCCGTGCTCACTCCGGCAAGACCCGGCGGTGGGAGGCGCACGCTGTTTGCGGGCATGAGCCCCTCCGGGGTAAGCTGCAGCGCCCGCCAGATGGGCAGTGCTCATTCACTGACTTTCTGGTTGGACCGAGACCTGTGGACCAAGAAAATATGGTAGAAATAAAATGGAGTTCTTGAAGAACCTTTAAAAATAGCAGGTGACTGAATATGTTCTTCATGCTGTAAGGAGTTGTTGGTTTTGGCTGAAGTAAACTTGGGAGGGTTTCAGGTCTGTTTTATCTGTAGCAGTTCCATCTTCTGTTAGCCTGGGGGAGAAAAGGCTTGTGCTTGTACAGCTGAATATCAAATCTCTGGCTCAGGAAGTGTTAAGTGCATGTGTTTATTACTCTTAATGCTGGTATGTTTTTCATGTCAGCAGCTAGCCAAAAGCTGGGGGACCTGCAGTTTGTTTCAGCTGGTAGAAATTAATGACAGACAGGTTTATTGCAAAGATGCATGTAAAGTTTTGTTTCCACAAGCACGGGCTGAGTGGGACAAGAAGAGAGGACCCTTTGCTGGTTTGCAGCCTGCAGTCGAGCCTTGTGACCCTTCCACAGAGCCCCCGTAAGGGCAGTCCTGCAATTCTGCAGTAGCCCTGGCTGCCTCTTGGTCTTGTTGTGTTGTTTCCCTCGTACCCGCTCCCATCCCTCTCTCCTGGGCAGCGAAGCCCCCCCGGCCCCCGGTCCGCATTGCTCACATTCCCGAGCTGCGCGTGTGCTGGCGTGCCTGTGCACGCACACGCGTGGGGTGAGGGAGGGCGGCTAGGCTGGTCCTCTGCTCTGGCTGGGAAACCGCTGTCGGTTGTGAAAACAGGCTGCCTGCTCCTGTCCTCCCTCAACATCCATCAGAGCCCCCCTGCCCGCATAGCTCACATTCCTGAGCCGCGTTTCATTTGGGGCGATGTTTTGCTTTGGAGGCTGTAACTGCTTGGTAAAGGAGTTTCCTTGTAGCTACATCTTCATGGAAGGGCAGTGATTTGTGTCCCTCAGTTTCAAGTGCAGTTTAACACATCTGGTGCCGGTTCTGGGTGGTTCCAGGTCTTTTTGGTGACTGCAGGTGAGTGAGGCGACAGAGGCATGCAGCAGTGAAAAGAGCAAGCAATCGAGGGTCCAGAAGTTTTGACTGCACAGTCTGAAGGAGAGCGGAGGAGTCCTGGAGGAGGCTCTGTGGGTGTTGGTGTCTCTGTGACTATTGTGCAGGGAGGAAGTTTCATTGTAATTTCACTTAAAAGACCTTTATTCCCCCAAACCTTCCTCCAAACAACTTGCTAATTTGCATCACAAAAGTGACCCAGGGTTGTCTCCTTAGTAAGCTGCAGAAAATAAGATCTCTTCAACTGTTCGAGTAAAAATGAGACGATTTATGGGTTGCTTTATGCTTACTGGTGCATTCAAGTACAACTGTTCATTGAACTGGTTAGTACTGTATTACCACAACGTCCAGTTACAGCAGTTCTATCAGTGCTCAGAGAGTCTCATTACAAGGAGGAGGACTGGCTGGCCTGTGATACTGGTGTTGCCCTGAAGGAGTGCTCTTTTCCCTGTACTTCCAGTCTTCAGAAACACTGGGCTGATATTTCATGTCTTACTAATGCTCTGCCAGAGATTCCTTGAGCAAATAAAAAATTGCAATAAAATAATACATTATGCACAGCACAATAGTGCTGACACTTGCAATTTCCTGTCGTCCAACGACATTTTATATATATTAAAGCTTAGTCAAATTGCCTTTGGTGGAGATGGAGCATCTCATCACTTTGATTTCAATCCAGAAGTTGTGAAGCCACAAAGCTGCTCTGATGCTCCTGCCTTAAGTTTCTGTAAATAGGTATGTGAGTATGGGAGGTCCTTGAAAATGTGACCAGTGTATCTGTGCTGTAGGTCAGAAGCAGTAGGTACTCTGTATGTGCTTTTTCTCTCGTCTTTGTACAAACCTTCATACCTTTGCCTAAGACTGAGTAGTACAGAGGTTATAGAAGGTGCCAGAGTAAGGGATGGAAGTCTGGATTTTGTATCGCCTCAAGAATTCATGCTTCTGTGCTGTGTTGCAAAATTGTAATGTTAATGCTCTTGCCCTGAACAGAAAGCCTCTTGTGGCTGACTAAACTTTGGAAAAGCGTTAGGCTCAAAGAGGAACATTTTCTTTTCCTTCCTTCCTCAAGTAAAATCTTCACTTGGACTGATGCTTGAATACTTAAGTTAGGCTGTCTTTGCTCTGTCAGAATCCACCAAGGTTTTCTTTGCCAAAACTGAGGTAAGCTCAAGATAAAACTTCACATTTGATGAGTTATTGTTCTAATTCCTTCAAGAACTGTGTTCTCTCGCAATGAATTACTCACATAAAAGCACTTGCTAAACCACGTCTAGACTGCACAGACCTGGATTTGACTGAATCTAATTAAAGCAGTGGTGGCTTGCAGGTGAGGATTTAACTGCAGTATATTATCCTAGCTTTTGCTAGAAAGAGATTTGCCTTAGCTGAGATGGTTTTGACTTGCATGCAGAGGTAAATTAAAGTCAGATAGCTGAAATGGTACTTCCCCCCACCACCACCTGCTCAGCCTGCCACACAGTGAGAGGCATCTGGCCACAATGGGATGGCTGAACAGGTCATGGAGGTGGTTTCAGCGCAGTGTCCGGAGAAAAAATGAAATCAGTTTCCTGCTGGTTTTGAAGAATTAGGAGAATAATTCTGGAGAGTTACCAGGAAGCTTCTGATGGTACTCCGCAGATATCAGGCGGCTTAAAATATCCCTGCTAGAAATACTGGGTTTGATACTGGAGGCTAAATGTGCTCAATGTGCAGCTCTAACTTGTCCATGCTGGCCCACCACCCTCCTGACTAAGCCTGTGAGTTCATCTCATCACCCCATCTGTGCCCATTGCCTCATCTTGACCACTTAAGCCAGGTTGATTACCAGCCGACTATTGATTAAGAGGGATTAAGGGTGGCCTGGATATCTAACACAACTGGTTTCTCCCAGCTCTGAACAAGTGGCTGGAGTGGAAGTTGTGGCAGTGCCTGTAGGTCCCTGCCAGGAGATGTTCAGGATGGTTTTTATTGCAGGATGAAGAAGTACGATGTAATTCCTGGCTTCTGGTGTCTTCACCTTGTGGCCTTGAACATTTGCCCAGATGTGTCTATGAAGCATCTCACAGCTCGGCTGTTCTCATGCTTTTGCTATTCCTCTGTCTTTGCTCTCCGGACTTCTTTTATTTCCTGTAATGTTTCTATCTAGCACATGCTTTGTTCACTGCCTGTCAAGTTGTGCCTGCTCCTCCTCTTTTGCACTACCCCTGAATGCTTGCTCTGTTTATTCAAAGTCTCTAAGACAATACAGAAAAGGGAGGTAACAAGAAGAAAATGGGGAAAATAAAAGGGAGAAGTGAAAGAGCTGTCCCTGTCAGAATTCAGGCTCCTCTAATCTGACAAGTAAAACTCTTCATCTTGAGAAACTGTCCTTTCCTTCACATTTTCAGCCTGTCATAAGATCTCTGCTAGTTTTGAACTTTGTCTCAAGGGGCTGTTGCAGGAGCAGAAGTGATGAGCCAGCTGCGCAATTCCTTTTCTCCTCCTTGCAAGTGGGGAAAAAATAAGACATAGCTGCCTGTCACTGTAATATAGCAGCAGTGGGAAACTACTACAACTTTTCAGGCTGCTGCAGTCTTATGAGATGTTCTACTTTGGAAATGGAAAAAGAAGACATACTGGGCTATTCTTGGCACCAAGTTCAAGCCCCAGCATTGCAAAGATAATTTATGTGTAGCTAATAAAAGATGCACATGGTACTTCATGGCAGTTTGCGGAGAGGGAACTTTTCCTGGCAAGGAATGTTGGCCTGACTCTTGTCTTGTCCGTGTGTGCCTGAGAGCCTGCATTTTTGTCATCTTCTCAGAAACAGAGCAGAAACCAACCTGTGATAAACCACATAGTGGCCAGGAGTCACAACATGCAAATGCTTTGAGGTGCCACAGGTGCTTTTATGAGTAGTCTTCAGCCTCAGTTGCTGGCAGCTGGGTAGTGTGGGCTGTGGACCAGTCCCCTCGCTGTCCTCCCCTCTTGCCATGGGCTGTGACCAGCTAAATGTGCAGCACAAAGCATGTGTTTGCTCTGCCAGCTGCTCTCTTAAGCTCTTCCTGCTTTCTGCAGGAATCTGGTATTTTCTTAGCTGTGAACACTCTTCTAATTCATGTATGTCTCTTCAGCTGACCTTTTGATTTCCTTTCACTGTTAACCTGTTAATTGAGAGCTGGTTGTTACAGAGCTGCTTACATTCTGGGTGAAGAGTAGCCACAATTTGTGTTGTACATTCCTGTATGAATTATGTTTTGGTACTGTGTAAAAAAGGCTGTTGTGGTCCATGACTGGCTTGTAATTCATCTTGGATGGCCCAATTAGGACTGAAGTTGCATGAGGTGAATGATGGTCAAGTAGCATCAGTGCTGATGTTGAAGCTGAAGATAGAGTTACAGGTGAAGGTGGCTCCCAGTTATCTTTCTTTTCATGAAAAAAGGATAATATTCATCTTGCTAGACTGAGATGCTGAGCCTCTGTCTGATCTAGGAAGTCTCCAGTAGCTCCATGTGCTTCATTAACTATTTCTTGAAAACTTAAAATTAAGTCATTATTTAATTTCTGTCTGAAGGGGGGAGACCTTTCTTAGTTTTGTCTTGCTGGCTATCTGGAGTGACAGAAATTGCATCAGAGGCTGGATGTTTTTTTTTGTGGATGAGTTTCTCTTCTGTGTGGCTCTGGCATTCATCAGTCCTGTTCATGATGGAGGCTGCAGGTCACTGAGATATTTTAACTCCTGACCTCATACCATGTGAGCCATTTCCTCTGCTCTTGCCCAGTTTGCTCAGTTCCCTGTTTGGTCAGCAGCTGGGGAGCTTGGCTGGAGCTGGGCTGGCGTTGGCTCCAGGTCACACACAGAGCTGGCTTGTTGCTGGCATTAGCTGTGTCTGCCGACTGATGTGGCGGGCAGCGAGCTGAGCAGGAGGCTGCGAAGTTAAAGTGCTGTCAGTGGTCTCGGCCCTCGGACAGGCCTGGATGGCAAAGTCCGTCAGGTTACTGGGGGAGAAGGGTGACCTGGGTGCACGCCTTGACCTGTGGAAGGAGAGCAGGCTGAGCCTGCGGTGGAGGCTGCCCTTCTACCTGTTTCCTTATGTTTGCTGAAGCGTGATGGTAAACAGCCATTTCCTGCTTTTTTCTTTGTACATCTTTCTTTGCTGTTCCTTTTAACCCTGATTTTTCCTTCAAGTTGCCTGTTACTCATAACTCCTAATTCCAGTTTAATGACTCTTTTTGTGTCTGGGGATTGTACGTTATTTGCATCACAACAGAACCCCATGAAAGACTTTGAGTAATGTCAACTCTGGATCTGGCAGTTAGGCAGTTCAAACCGCCAGGCATGAGTTTTATCAAGTTGATGCCTTTGTGCTGCTAAGTTTGAAGACACTGATCCAGTTGGAACTAGGCAGGTGGCAGGCCAAGTAGCACATCTGAGAGTTGCCCGGCCACCAAAACTTGTTTTAAGGAGAAATAATAGACGGGTAGTAAGTCTACCGCAAGGAGAAATTTCAGGAGTTCAGTTTTATGCCACCTGTAGTGAAAATAAGTTAATAAACATCAGGAGTGTGTCAAGGGTTAGTCAGTCACTTCGTTTTGGCTTGTGTATTGTGACCCGTTCGTTCAATGAGATTGTAGAATCAGTTTTTCAAAGCCTGGTAATAAAACACATCACTTAAAATGAGGATGGAGACTGGAAGAAACTACTTAGTTCTGTGGACTGTTTCTTTCAACACCTTGAATTAATAATGTTTTTTTTAATAAAAGAGTTCATCATACCAGAACTATGTAGCAAGTTATGCTTCTAATCTGCTTCCCCCCAAGCTGCATTTCTTTTTAATTGCCAAGTGTTATATTTGCTAGTAGAAACACAGGAAAATATGAATCTATCTGTACTGAGAATATCTGAGGGTGGACGTTGAAAGCAGTCGGCATCAGGTTTTTTTTGGTGTGTGTTTTCTTTTTTTTCCTTTAGGTTGTGAGTAAGTGTGTGAATGCTTCATCTGAAATGGGACAAAAGGAGACTGCTATTAAACCTCAGCTCTGCCTATGCTTCTTCTCCCAACTGCTGTCTCAGATCTTTAAGCTCACTTCTTGTTTCTCTCTCTCTCTCTCAAAGCCCCAAAGGTCGCAAAGGGGTCATTGCATTTGGAGATCTGTCAGTGTCTAAGCATCCTTTGGAGAGCAAAGCAAAGCCATCCCCTCTCAAATCCTGGTTGTAGTACATCCAGAAGGTTTTGCTATACTTCAGTGCTATTGACATGTCCTGCAGCTGCTTTCCTGTTCGTGAGTTTTAGTGGATCCCTGTTCTGTTAGCTTGTGTCAGATAGGTAGCAAGAGAAGGAATCGCTTCCCCAGAAGGAACTTCTCACATGCTGTGAGTGCAAATGGATCATTTGCTCCCCTCCCACCACCTAAATCTTTCCTCTTTGGCTGTGTGGGATTTAGTGCCAGCTCACAACACAAGGGTGACAGCTGGTTTGTGTCCAAAGTCCTTTGTGTTGTTTCAACTTGAA
The DNA here is from genome assembly GCA_013398815.1 of Ibidorhyncha struthersii. Classification (NCBI taxonomy): domain Eukaryota; kingdom Metazoa; phylum Chordata; class Aves; order Charadriiformes; family Charadriidae; genus Ibidorhyncha; species Ibidorhyncha struthersii. The sequence continues at coordinate 170,913 of VZSZ01011826.1, read as the reverse complement.
TGAGGAAATGATTTGTCAGAGGATCAAAGCGCTCTTGGGTGAATTAACTTTTTTTGCCAAACTGTGGATTTGACGCAGATGTAAATATTGTTTGATATTTACAGTGACTACCAGTGCTCCCGACAAAAGAGTGATTTCTGGCTTGGGGCTGGCACGACTGATTTCATAGAGCAGCCTGCATGGACTGTTAGAGACGGCATTTGGAAATAAGACCAGGAGTGCCAGTAGTTGCATGCAGATGGGCAGGAGGTCGTCTTTTAGCTTATCTCCTGATACAATTCTTAAACCAGCAAACAAGCTTCCAGCATTGGCAGCAACTTGTCTCTTTGCCTCCTCTTCTGCCTCCACTTCTAGAAGACAGTTGCATGTCACTTGGCCATGCCTAGGCCTTTGGAGGCTTTGTGAGGCCATGGAGATGTGACTTCATCCGTGCACTGCTCTTGGTGCTTCTGCTAAGAGCAGGGCTCAGGAGCAGTCATCGCGCAATGCAAATATGTGGTAGGGTAAGACCCTAGGGCAGGACTTTGCAGTGTGCACAGCTTGTGTGTGTGTGTTTGTAAATATTTTATTGGAAATACCACCGTGTGGGAGAAGAGTGAGAGAAGGGGTGAGATCCTCTTTCCCCAGAGGAGGCAGGTAAGGGTGTTGCTGTAGGGGCAAGCGTGTGCATGCCTGTGCGGCAGCAGGGCTGGTGGGAGCAGCGCAAGCTGCAGGAACAGATGGAGGTGGTCTTCAGTTAGAGGTTGTGTGCTGGGGGCAAACGAAGCTGGCTGAGGTCTGGACTTCAGCTGCCTTTGAGACTCGGGATGGTGCCTGGGGGGAAGGTGTGGTGGTGGGAGTCAGGGTGGAAGGCAGTGAGGTACTNGGGGTGGGCTGCCTTTTGGCCATGTCAGGACATGGCTCTGCATGACTATTCAAGACAGCAGTAGTCCCAGTATTTATGAAGGACTGACACCTTGTCTTCAGTATGTAGGAAAAGGGTGATATTTTTCCTTTAAAAAAATACATTTCATTTGGGTGAAATACACTGAAGTACCTCGTTTTTCCCTGGTCTCTGATTTGAAGCATTGTGTTTGTCAGTCACCCGAAAGTTACTCTCCTCCCCATATACACACACCCCTTCTGGGGAGGAGAGCCAGGCCCTGCTCTCCAGAAGCAAATGGGTGATATACTGCATGGTGGTCCAGCCATGTACCATCTGCCAGTTTCTGTCGGGTATCTGCAGGTAACTGAGCGGGCAGAACCTTCCCTAGCCAGGACACCTCTTCTTGACTCGTAGCTTAGCCTCTTCATGCGTGGAAACCTGGGATGGCAGCAAGACCACAGCCCTGCTCTGCTGCCTGCAGAGCCTTTGGGGACCGGGAAGGCTTGTGTTCCAGGACTGCATAGTTGCAAGCAGGTGGGGTTTGTATTTGTGTTCTGGAGAGGGGGGAAGAAGGTTGCTGGTACGAGGTGAACCCTGGGCTATTGGGTTAGTATTTGTCTGGTACACCTGAGGGCAAAGTCATAAGAAACTGATGCTGTCAGGATGTCTGACTGATATGAGCACAGTTGGATTGAGGCACACAGAAAAGACTTGAAGTGAGCTGTTAATCAGTAATAAACTTGGGTCATCCCATGAGAGCTTGTGATGCCAAGTAGAGATGTACACAGTATAAAAGAAAGGAATGTGCTCAAGTGTGTTTATTCCAAGTAGGGAAGGACTCGCCCTCACGTTTACACTCTAAAAAAGGCATTTTATTGCATTGGAGAAGGAGCAACAGGGTTTAGTAGGAAATGTGTCCTTACACATTTTGTTCTTCAGATCTGATAGCAGTGGTGTGAAATGCTCAGTAATCACCCAGAGGATAGCTTTGTAATTCCTGCTTACCCAGTCTGGGTTTGGGCCACCGGCATTCCTGATCCAGCCTGTCTGCATCTTCAGGGTCCTCAGTCGACCTCTTCCAACTTACCTGTCCAAAGAAGGGCTTGAAGCCAGTCAGTTAATCTGAGAGGAGCTTGTACACAGGAACTGATTTAAGCTACAATGGTGTATCTTACAGGTGGTGGAGGATTTCTGCTTTAGAAAGAAAAAACCCCAAACAAACAGTATTCCCATTGTTTGCCCAGAGCAAAATCTGGTATGTTTAAGAAAGTGTCTGGTCCTTGACATTTCCATTGTTTTGCTGCTGGCTCTGAGTTGCACACCTGAGATTGAACTGCAGGTGTCTTCAGATTCAAACCAAGTAAAACATTCTTGCTTCTCAGATTTCAATGAAGTTTGTGTGCTGTGGTAAGGCCAGAAACTGTAATCCTTTATTTCAGGGGAAAAAATGAAGCAAAGATTGCTTGGTGGGTATAAAGAAAAGCAGTTTCAGGATGGGGACAAAGGGATGAAAAACTGATGTGAGAAAACACAGCTGGCTGGGTTGCACATCTGCTGTGCATTCAACATGCACTCTGTACACCTAGGAGGTGATACCACAGTAAAAATCCTTTCCATTGCCTGTGTTTGCCCAGTTGGCCTGTTGCACACTTAGACCCATGCAGTGTGACAAGGTGGTCTTGATGCTCCCACTCTTCCCTGGGTAGAAGCATGTAGTGAAGAGAAAAAGTGCTGGGAGTGTTTAAGTGTAACTGGAAATGGGTGATGAGATTAGAGCTACTTTGGGTTTTGCACAAGTTTGTAACTTGCCCAGTCTCATAAACCCTCCCCAAGTATTAATTTAAATAACTTCATGCTTTGTGTCATAGGTAGAATGAAGGGCATTACAGTCATAAATAGAGTGAGAAGGATGGAAGTTGTTTGGATTCTTGAGTCTTTGTGCTTGCAGGTGGATTTGTTCTTCGAAGTTTTAATGATTGTGATGTCCCTTTGGCACTCTAAAAGGCTACAGCTGAGCTGCAGGTGTTTCAGATGATACTTGACTTAAGGCTGTATCTGCCTACTGACAGCCAGGAGTTTAACTCCTGCTGTTGGGACTTGTTTGTATTGTGATAGCACTAAGAGAGCAGCCTTGCTAGGCAAACAAACTATTGCTGGTCACAGAAAGCTTGAGATCCTCAGCGTTAAAGTGTGCTGAAATCTCTCTTTATGGCGTCAGTTGGTGTTTTTCAATTGGTCCTTTTGTCTGACTCACTCTTGTCTTAATGCTATTTCCAAAAAGCTTTTTATAGCCCTTTCTCCAAGTTAACTGAGCATCCAAAACAGAGTCCTGCTTCTTTAGCTTTAAAGTGCTTTAGCTGCCTGTGTCTTAAACTGGCAATCTGCATGCTGGTCCTGCCCTTATAGTGAGACATTTCTACTTTGTGGCAACTTACTCAGAGAGAGTTTATTTCAGGGAAACTTGTTCACCTAAGAGATGATGCAAGGACTCTTCCACATGGAAAGTCATCCTTTTGAAAGCATCTGTGCCTGTGGTGTGCTGACCTCTCATCAAAATTGCTGTGCAATCGAAGTTGGTGCTCTGAAAATTAACCAGGCTTAAAATAATGCAGGCAAGAGTGAGGCTGCTTTTCTTTCAGCTTTTCTTGCTGCTGATAGGGAAATGTTACAAACTGATTTTGTGAGATGATTGTGTCTCTTTTAAGGGCATTTTTTCAGAACGAATCAAGCCTCTTTCTTAAAATGCTATCAAGAGCCTCTTGCTAGATAAGAAGGTTCTTTACAGATAGAAGCTTTGCCATGCCTGAGTGAGGAGGAATTAATTAGCAGCCTTCTTGCTAGCTGGTGTCCTCTTTCGCTCTTCTCAGATTGCAAAGGGCAAGAATGAGGAGAAAAAACTCATCTGATGATCTCTTTTCATGGCTTGATGCTGGCCACCCTGAGGCTATTTATACCAAGCCCGCTGACTGGGATTCAGTTTAAATTTTCACCGGCTGTTCTCACGGAGCCCAGGGCCTTTGCAGGGCGGTCGATGTTGCCTCCTCGCCTGCCCACTTGCTCCCTTCCCCTGGAGCAGTCCCCGTTAGTCCCTCTGCTGAGAGGTGCTGGGGGGAGGAGGGCATGGCCACTTTGGTATGAAAGGTAAGAGCCACCACTTTGCCTGGGCTCATCAGGTTTTGCCGAGGATTCACTGTGATGTGGCTTAAGGGGGGGGAAAAAACCCAACACCTTTCCCCCAAACTTTCCCTCTCTCTGCCTAGCGCTTCGCTGTCTGAGCAAGAAGCAGCCTTTCTCTTGGCTTCATTTTGTTTAATAACCATTGCTCTAAGGAAGCAGTCTTTTATTCATTACTGTTTTGACAGGGTATGAGTATTTCTTGAGAATAAATCATGAAGTAAATCTGTAACCTTTTTTCCAACTGCATAGCAAAAATGAAATTTCTGCAACTACCATTAGAAGAACAACTTTTCATTTATGGCTCTGTAAAAGATGTTTTGTGGCCATCTTGGAGTGTATATATAGTTCCCCACCCCCTTTATCCCCGAAACTTGTTGGTCCTATTGTTACAGAAGGCTTTTGTTGGTGGTACAGATGTATTAGCATTGTAGCATAAGGCATACAAGCTGCCACTCTTGACCCCTGAGGTTTCTGTGGAAGGTCACAACAGAGAGGTTTGAATTCCTGTGTTAATCACACTGAAGCAGAATATCCATGCTGGTTTTCCCAAAAGATTAACAGAATGATACTGCATTGCTTTGAAATGTGATCTCAGAGCATCTAGCTCTTGAGGACAGTTTCTTTCATGTCTAAGATATGCATGGATTTTGTATATTTATAAACCATGTAATTATTACTTGTTGGAATAAAATGTGAATGATAGTTTATCACACCGGTTGTCTGCTACTGCCTTTGTCTCACCAGAAGCCTTCAGTGCTCTCCCGTGGAGTAGGAGTAAAGAGGAAGACTCTGTTTCCCTGGTTTTGTGAAGAGAATGTTTTGAGGTAACTAAGCTCCACCTGTTATGCAGCTGCTGAAGTGTGCAGTAAGGTACAGCTTCTCTACAGGTTTGAAAAAATAAGTACATAAGAAATTGCCCAGTGGTTAAACTTCATAGCCGCAATTCGGCAATCATCTTTGGAGTCTAAGCTGAAGGTGCTGATGTTGCTGGTTTAGGATTTGGGGGAAAGCATCCTAGAGATGACTGTGAGCCTTCCCTCCTTATAGCTTGGCTCACACAGCAAGTAGGTCCTTGGCTCTAATCCAGCTGTGCTGTGAAATGTGGTATCCAGGTATCGGCTGCATTGTGAGCAACTGGTTTATTAATTACGGGCCCTGGCATGGTCAACACAGCTGGGAGCTTTTGTAGATGCCCGTGTTTCATACAGTGTCTGTGGTTTTCTCTATGCTGTAAGTCTGCGATGGTGTCAGAGTACACCAGGATGACTTGGTCTTAAGTTCTGGATGCCCAAAGCACTTCCAAATTGGATTGCACCTCCAGAGAGAAGATGAACATATCCAAATCTCACTGCTATTTTCCCCCAGAGCAGTCTAGTCTCCAGCCCCTCCAGAAACAGTCTCTTATTAATAATGATACAAGGTAATTTCCTTCTTTCAGAAGTTAAGCACTGATAAGGAGGATTGGAAAACTTGTTTATGCACCTGAATTTCCCCTCCTCCCTCTTCCCCCAAACCCTTGTGTATGTATAGACAAGCTACAGATTACAACTCTTTTTTTGGATCAAAGCCCTCTACAATATTGTTTTCTTTCTGTCACTGCTGATGAAACAGTGTCATGAAGACACTCTCTGCAGGGCAGAGGGGGAGGTGTTCACATTTTTAGTGGGTACTCCAGATGTTTATGTAATGTGTCTAAGCTTGCAGTGGAATACAAAATATTTGTGAATGGCCCCCAGGTCTGTCCATGGATAAGCCATTTGTCTAGGTTTTCTGAACAAAGCAGGAGAAGAAGCTTAACCGACAAGCCCTAATTAGCTCTGTGCTCTAACAGCTCTTTCCCGGGAGAATGACTTGGGGAAGGTTGTAATCAAACCACTTCTAAATTGAAATCTTAAAACTATATTGTTGACTTTTCCCTTCCCCTATTTACTGGAAAAGACTTGAGAAATTCCTGCTCTTGCATGGTGGCTGTTAAATTGTTCCAGCCAGGATTTGATGCAAATTCCGATATCTGCTCTGTGGCAGTCTCTGTGCTGAAATGCACATAAATTTTCCTTTCTTTTGGCCACAAAGCACTTTTATTTGACTTACAGCATTTTCATCACATATGTCAGACATTTTGAGTACATACTTTAGGTAAGGCTTGAGAGGGTTGCTCTGTCACCTTCTAATGATTTTTAGGTTATAGGGAAGGGGGAGAGAAACTTCAAAATAAAGCTGCCTGCAGTTTTCAGAAGTGTGTAAGAAAGTATGCAGGGTTTAACCTCTGAATAAACCACTATTTGCAAAGGCAGGTTTAAAACTAACAGAAGAAATCTCCAGCAAGTTCTGATTATGTTGTCTTAATAACTTGACACCGACGAATTTTCATATCTTGATTTCGGATAGATGTGGAAAAACTTTGCTCTTAAGTTTTTACTTTCCTTCTATGTGGTCATTGTGGCAACTCATGTTCCCTGACATATATGGTTATTCTGCATAAAGGGGAAACACAGATCTTGGAAATGGCAAAATCTGACTTACATATATCAAAAGGTACATTACTATATGCATTGCTACAATCTTCAAAAGTTTCGAAAGTGTATAGTTAAGTGAAAGAGACAGAGGGAGCTGCACTGCTTGAAGTACAAAACACAAGAATTACTCTAGAATAATTCATGTCTCTCTGCTGGAACAGTGTTCCAGATGCATGCGTTGTCCCTAGTGCATGGGGAATTAGCTGAAATAAATACTGTGTATTCCACACCTATTCGTGGCAAGCACCAGGAATAAAATGGGCTGAATCAAGAACGCAGGAAGTGTTTCATTGTGGAAAGGGGATGGGCAAGTTAGTTGCCCAGAACAGCAACATGTGGATGTTGATATCAAAATAAGTTGAGGGCCAACTGGGATCACAGCAACTGTAGGTGTTGCTGCATCTCACTTGGTCAGGAGTGTGGTTAGGTCTTGAGCTTGAGGAATAGGAAAACTTAATGTAACAGGAAAAGGCTGTAGTTAGACACATGTGCACAGTTCTTCTGTCTTTGGGAACTGCATTTTCTCCTTGTTAAGAAAAAATAGCATTTTGTGTTGTCTTCTAGCCTTAAAAATTATGAAAGTGTGTATTTTGCTAGGCTCTGGCTGTGAATATTGGCTCACAGTAATTCATTGGCTTCTGGTTCTGCCACCCAGAACTCAACAGATGAATGCTGCTTTCCAGAGGGCATTCTGTATGCTTGTTGTGAAGGGGTTATTGCCATAAGCATAAGCAGCTGTGATGTGAGCTGTGGCTGCCAGTGCAGCTAGGAGCAAGCATGGTGCCTTCTCTTCATTCATCAGCCCTGTTTGTCCTTCCAGTAGTGTTTTCATCCCAGCCAGCCCTATGAATGGACTGCTTCTGCTAAGGCCCTTGGTCCGATGGAGGTGTGTGGTTGTGCTGTGGAGCAGGCAGGCACTCTACAGCTGTGTAAGAGGCATCAGCATGCAGGAACAGATGGATGATTAGTGTCGGGATGTGGCTCGTGCCCTAGCACGTATCCTTGGCAGTGCTGCATGAATGAGTACAATGGGTGCATGGGGTTGGAGGAAAACAAAGTGACGGGCTAAGTTGTCAGCGATGGGCAAGAAAGCTGAAAATCCCTGGTGTAGTCCACTGTTGTCCTGGCTTTGAGCTGGCAGCACTGTCATTGTGTCTTTGTAACATATGCACAGTTTAAGTCCAAAGGAAACTTCTCCTGCCCTAAAAAATTTTGTTCTTGGGGCCTCATGAAAAATCTTCTTAATTGATGGTTTGGGCATAATCTAAGCCTGGAGTGTCAGTGTGACTTTTCCATTCATATTTGTTCACGGATGAAAGAATGTGTGGCAAATACCCAGCATAATTATGCATGTTTCTAGTGTTTCAGCTTGTTTAATACCGCCCACCTTCCCAGAGAGGTCAAGTTACTGTTTCAGGCATTGCAGTTCAGTGATGTACGGTGTGCTAAAGAGAAACAGTGGACTAACAGCCTTGTAAGTTTAGTTTCTTTTTTTCTTTTTTTTTGGTGAAATAGTGAAATCTGATCTGGTTTGTGTCACTGAGTAGGTTTCAGTGTTACAATCTAATGGACTATTTAAAATATATCTAAACGGGAGAGTGCTTGTGGCTTGAGGTGGTGATTTGTTGGCAGTACTTAATGTCAGGGAGGTATTACAGAAAGTGTGTGTGTGAGTGAAGTCGGTATCTCTTTCTGGTGGACAAACTGTTTGCAAACTGCGGCAACAACCCGGCCAGCCCCGCACAAATCAAAGCCTGCTAGGCAGAAGCTGTGGTGGGATGACGATTAAGTTGGCGACTTTTCATCTGCAGTGACCCTGAGTACCCATAAGCATGACGAGCCTTCATGCTGACACGATAAAGCAGTGTTGCCGCAAAACTTGCGCTGGCTTTTCCATCAGCTTTTCCACTCTATCCTTTCCCCCCCGCCACTGCCTTCTGCTGGCTGCGCTTGCACAGGAGAGCCCGCAACTTTTCAAGCAGAATCAGTTGAGGTTGCTTTGCTCTGTGACCTTCATGTTTTATGGACTGTGTGGGTAGAGGGGATTTTTGCAATTTTATATTATTCTTCTGGCTGTTTGAGGGAAATATATGTTGAAAAACACACAGTTCACTTTTTCCCTCAGTCTAGTCTGAGAGATTAGATTGTTAGATTACAACTTTAATGTCTGTGAGCTGGAGCCTGAAAATCCAGTGTTTAGTGTATTTTTTTTCTCTCTCTGTATATATATATATAGAGAGAAAGTACTATTACTGTAATTAGTCTCCTTACTTATTTTTTGGCAGAAGGGACAGGAATATTGCCATTTGTGTATACCTTCTTTTGTGAAGTTTCTAATCTGTGCCGTTGCTGAATATGCTAGCCGTAACAATTTCAACAGAATAACATCCTAACCAGCATTGCATGTCTGGTGCTTGTCCTCCCCTTGCTAGTCTTTCTTGCTTATACTAGGATCAGCTACTCCCCCGCTTTGTTTCTGAGGGACACACTCTTCAAGTGATAAGGCTTGAAATGAAATTGGAGAAAGTTCTTGTCTTAAGAGCTGGTGGTGGGAGAATAATCTGTCCTTTCTCTTGAAGGCCCCGTGCTTGTTTGCTTCATTTTCCTGGTCACTGAATCCCTGGAGAGGTGCTCTGTTTTGTCTACCCCCCCTTGTCTGAAGTGAATTGCCATGTCTAGAACACGGTGCTCTTGAAGGTGTAGGGACATACTAGGTAGGTTATTCTGGATTAGTTTTCTTCACAGGAGGTAAATTCAGAATTACTTTTTTTGGCTTTTGTTGTTCAAGTCATAGATTCAGAATATCTGATGGGACAGCTGTCATGTTTGTTTTTTTCCCGGTTTGCACAAGGGGAACAGCATTGCCATGGCAGTGGCCCTCAGTGATATGTGGCTGTCACTTTTGAGGATCCCTCCTCTTGTTGTAGCCTGCTGTAGTGAGGACCATATCACCCAATAGCACTGTGCAGCATGGGGTTCATCAGTTCCTCGTGTTCTTAAAGCTTTACGCTGAAAATATGACAGAAGCTTGTTTTCATCTTGGTTCAGTACCGGAAAATTCTCAGAGCTATTACAGGAGTGTGTGGTGGGTGTTTAGGGTTATTCCCAAACAGTGCTGGATTTTGGAGGCTGGTCTACCATAGCTGTTCCAAAAATCCCATCCCTTAAGAATATAAGCTCTGGAATATCACTGGGGAGGTGGCAGTAAGATCCATTTGACAATCCTAAAGGCAGCTAGGCAACACGCATGTGGAAAGCCCGAGCTGCAAAGCCAAGTGACCTGGTCCAGGGTTTGCCTTGGTGCCAGAGGAAGATGTGAGCCCTGTTGTCTTTTTTTCCTGCCAGCTCAAAGTTTCGGGATGTGGCCTGTCCCAAAGTAAGGGGAGCTTCAGCCTCCAGGGCTAGATGCGGAGATGGATATGTGAGGGATATGGATTCCGTAAGATGTAAGTTCTTGGTGTAGTTCTAGAGCAGATCGGCTGCCTACTTCATTGTTGTTAGCTATAGTTTAGTTATACCCATGAAGAGATGTAGTGATGTCTGACAGCTGGGGAATGTTTTCATTTTCCATGGGGATGGGAAAATAGCATTAAAAGAAAGAGTAGGGTCTTTACAGAGGTTTGCTTTTGTCACTGGAAATCTAGCAATTAAGAATTTTTGGGATTCATCAAGGTTACTAGTGTTTCTGAGCTGCTGTTTTGGGAGATAATGGCAATCAGGTCTGTATCTTTAACTTAATTTTGAAGGTTAAGTTTACTTAATGAGGTGTCTTCTGCCTTTTAACAGCTGTCAGGCCCCTCTCCCTCCCTCCCTCTGCTCACCCAGCTCAGATGGAACCAGAGGAGTAAGCAGGAGGCTCTCATCAGAAGCAGCCTGTGTCCTGGTACCTGTCCCACAGGCAGGTGAGAGGCCATCTGACCTAGGCACCAGGCAAGGAAGATAGTGTGCCTTTCAGTTTCATTCTCCACCTTCCCAGTTCTTTTCATTGAAAGATAAAAGAATGACCTTCATGCCCTTTCTAATCTTTGCTCTCCTTAAGGCAGCAAGCACAGATTTATCATGTGTGTTGTTGCTTGTCAGAGGTGCTTCATAATGTGGTAATGTGAACAAGCAAAGGGTATAACTGGATGAGGGATGTAGTACCGGATATAACTGCTGTATTGAAAAAAGTTAAATGAAAATGACCTGTAGCTGAGGGTCTTCCCACTTTCTTCTTTCTTGAACCGGTTTTCGGTAACTTCACACCAGTGCTTCAGTTGTGACACCCCTTCTCCCTCCATTCCTTGCCTAACATCAAATATCTCAACTAAACTGGCCTTGTAAAGCCCATCCTCCTTTAGAGCCCTAGGAAATACATTATGTTGTTGAATCTGGGCCGAGTTTTGATGGCTTAGTCTTGTAAATAGAGAACAAAGAATTAGATCTGCGTGCAGAAAGGAACATGTGAGAAAGAAGGGAAAAAATTCCCCACAAACAAATTTGGACATGAGTCTCTATATATGGGGGGTGAAGTCTGTGAGCAGTGATTTCCCTGCAGATAGGATAAAATTTTTTTTTTTTATTAGAATTTTGCCCATTAAAGCTCAGATTGCTGTCTGCCACCTGAAGATCTCCATTGCAGGGGTGTTGGTGTCACAGCAGTGTTTGTCCTACCAAGCAAAGATTTCCATTCAGAAAGCCCATGTTGAACTCCACAGTTTGTACAGGGAAGGTATTGGAGGAGGGACTGGGACATGTATCTGGCCTCTGAGGGTACAGAGAACAAGAATCTCCCCTGACCTGACAGCTAAAGTTGTTGAGATTCAGCACATCTGTTTGTATGGCTTGCTGTGTTTTACTGTTTTGTCACAATCTTGACCAGTTTTGGTTGGTTGGAGACTGAAGTGTTTACCTAGACTGTCATCACTTTTACTCTATATAATTCACACTCAGCCTTTG
>VZSZ01011826.1:103402-158550 GCA_013398815.1 Ibidorhyncha struthersii | reverse complement strand
GTTTGTGCCACAGCAAATGACCCTTCTGCATCTTTCCATCCTGTGTTGTTGGGCAGGCTATGAGGCTACATTCTGCTGCAGGTTATATTGTATGTCAGATGTTCCCCTTCCCTCTTGTTCTCTGGATGCTCAAAAATCAGTTCCTATTGGCAAGGCACTTCAAGCTACTGCTGAGTATGTTATTCCTTATGGCATGTGTTTTAACAAGTCACAAGAAGCTCAAAGTCCATTTGCAGTACGTGAAGAGCTGGTCTCTGTACCAAGAGGTGGCATCAGGTACAGCAGATAAGGTGTTCTGGCTTTAGCCCAAGACTTGTTTTATCACCAGAATGTTGAAAGGAAAGTTGCTTTGGCAACAGTTTAACTTTTTTTTAATGGGTTAACAACCACATTATTAACTGCTATTTAGAACTTACTAACTTGCGAACATCTACACTAGCACTACAGGATCTCTCCTTGCTCTGTTTTGAGACCAGCTGAGAAACTAAAATTCTGTGGGGTGAAGTGCTGCAGGTGATTGGCAGACAATCACCGTTATCATTACACATAGGTCCTTTCAGATGCTGTCCTGGACCTTCTCTCCTCAGGCCAAGGAGACTGTCCATACACCCTCTCATGTTTCTCCTCCTAACTGTTAAGAACTGGTGCAGTGTACAGCTTGGTATTGTCTGCTGTAGGTCACAGACTTGAATAAAAGAGCTATATGACAGCTGCTGAGAGGAAACACCCCTCCATGGGGGGTTTATCTTTTGTGGAAGAGTCTTTCATGTGGAAGGGAATGCTTGGGGGGGGTGCGGTGTGACCAAATGGCATGATACATCGGCATGGGGAGATTCCCAAGGCAGCAGAGTAGTCATGTTACTGTGGCACCCTGCCCAGATTAATTAGTGTCTCTGCAGGGTTAATTAGCATGGTGCTTTATGCCATGCAGATGTAGCCTTAGCTATTTCCTTTAGCAATTATGAGAACTTATGCCAGTGAAGTCTACCAAGATTGAATATTGCTTTTGACTACTTAAAGGCTTTCTGTCCAAAAACTTAGCATGTATTCACCAGGAAAATAGCATCTTTACCACTGGAAATGTTATATAAAATAATATCTCCTTCCCAGCAAGAATGTAACTACCCTTCTGGTGCTAGGCAGAGCATCTTTAACTGACTTTGAAGTGTTTGACACAACATCTGAGGCATATCTCAGTAAGTTATCCAGGCATGTCCTCGCAGTTGAGGGGGCTGGTGTTTTTTCAGACCAGCATAAATTCCTGTTCAGATAAGTGAATCTGGCTGCTGTCTGCTGGAGGGAGGTGTGTGTGTTGGAGGGGTGTGTAGGAGGAGGTGTTGAACAATATTAAAACGGAAAAGGAGAGAAGATGGAATACGTGTCTTACCTCCCTGTGGAGAACTTGTCAAGCTAAGGTAAGCTGTGAAGTATGTAGACTTTCCATGAAAAATAGGTGAAACCATGTCTCTGGGAATTCAAGAAATATCTGTTGCATAGCAAGCTTTGTTTAAATGTAAAATGTTATCAAGGTTAAAGCTTCCTGTAAAAATGACAGCTTTATCAGTAAATGTGCTCCCTTTGTATATGCAATACCTCTGCTTAACTGTTTTACCATGTTTGTTTTTATTTCTGCTTTTCTTTGCTTCTACTTAGTTATGCTAATCACTGAGTCAGTTTTCTGCCTGGGAATTAATTTAGATTGCTATTTGCGAGGCAGTTTAGAAGAACAATTATTTTTTGATATGAGATACATAAATCCATTTTATACAGATTCAAATTTTGCTTAGTGTTACGTATATATTTTTTTAAAATCCCCATTGTATCAGAATGTTTCCTACTGTTTGGTGTTCTTATTAATACTTGTTAGGTGTGGTTTGTTCTCCCCTTAAGGGAAAAAAATGGGTGTGCAGCATGATGTTTTTTGTTTTGGTTGGTCTTGGATGTGTAGGAGTCAGATGATTGTGTATGCATGTGTGCTGTGATGTGTTTGGGGTAAAAACCAAAACTGAAGCATTCTTTCCATCTGGGGGGGAAAACAGGTATGTTATAAATCTTAGCTCCTAAAGGATTTCTGACTTCTGGTCAGTCCTCTGACGAAGAAGAGCAACTCCCTCAAAGCTGTGACTAGTTCACCTTGGAGCTCAAGCCATGTCCTAGGCCTGTGCTTTGGTGTTGCACAGTTACTGTGCTTTCAAACTGATCTGGATCGGGTGTGGGCATAAACACTCTCTTCAGCTGAATTACAGAGAGTACCTGGTACAGAGTTTATGCTAGTTGTGGGAAAATGTGCAAAAGTGAAATCTGTTGGAGCAAAAATTAATCCATGAGAAATACCTGAACAATCTTGACACCATGTCATGGCCCCATGACATGCTGGGTATGGCTGAAAGTCAGGGCTTTTGCATCCTTGAACAGTGGTCCAGGATGTGTAACTATCAGCTGAACATCTTAAAGACAAACGGTATTCAGAATTTCTACAGGAAACTGCTGTAATGCTTTATACAAAAGTAGAGAACAGGAGGTTATACAGAAATACAATTACTGTGCTATTTCCGTTATCTGTGAATACATAGGTCCAAGGGTATAACTTGTTTTCTATCATCTCAAGTTTCCTAATACATTACAGTTTTTAATACTATGTAAATGAAGATACTTGTAATCATCTTGCAATGTAATCCCATTGAAATGTAAGAAAAGCACTTTTAGGTTATTGTGAATAGCTAACATGCAGTGTAAACAAGTTCATATTTTACATAAATAGCTGAAAGTATTTCTAAATGTGTTGGGGAAGTGTTAGATGGGGAGAGGGGACAAAATTGACTCCAGTTTCCTTGGGGTAACTTAGGAGCACTGAATACTATTTTAAAGCTCACCTAAGCTTGGGGCTTTTGGATTTCTGGTTTTGTTACAGATGTCGCATTTATGGTTTATCTTTCCAGAGTCTAAGGGCTCCCACTTCATCTCCCCTTCCTTCCATCCACAGACAGACCATTGTAGTTTTCCTTCAAATGCTACTTGTTATTCTAGTTTATGAAGACAATTAACCCTTGGGAGGCTGTTTAGGGATTTGTGAAGGATTAGAATGGTGTATATATATGTAGGTACATTGGTCTGTGACATGCTTTCACTGTTAGTTTATTTATTAGTTTATAATAAAAACTCTTTAATTCTTACCTGGTATAATTCCCTTGTACTCCATTAAGCCCACATCTCTGTAGTGTTACAAACTGGGACAACGATTGCCTTGTATGTTCATACCAAAGCTTTAGGGAAGTACTTAATTAAAACCCAGATGATAAGAAATGCCTTTTCACTGAAAATACTCTTCAAAACTCTTGAGCAACCATGCTAGATACAGATAAATTGTTTTGCTGTCCCATCCCTCCATAGCTGTCAAATGTTGTAGCAGCATAGTTGTGCAACCATTCGACATCAGCACAGCCCCAGGCTGCATGTGATTTGGACTGTACCTGTGTGTGGTGGTGAGGCGGGATGTCTCGGTGGAAGGAACAGTGTCTCAGTATGTGGGTGCCTGTGGTTTTGGGAAGTTTGCTCCTTTGGGGGATTAAACATGCCAAGTGAGTTGGAACTGCAAAACCAAGCGTCTAAACCTTAGTGACAGAACATCTTTGCTGAATTGCTGTGGAGAAAACGAGCTGTCTTACGTGCCGTAGTGGTGCAGGCATGCATGAACTTAGCTGCAACTGAAGTGTCTTTGCTCAGTAAGGGTTTAAAGTATGTATAAGTCCTTGCAAGATGAGAATTTTTAAAAAGCCTATTCAGGGAAATGAGACAAAGCAGTCTGTAGATGTCTCCCCTCTTACTGCAATCTATAAAGTACTTCCGTGTGCTTTTCGTGTACACCAGTATCTGGCTTATATAATGCTGCCACTTAGCTCACGTGGGCTTCTGCTGCATTTCCCAGTTCCAACTAGTACCAGGTTACTCTTCCTTAAACACTTACTGTAGTGTTTCTGTAACTGGTGTGGCTGGTGTATCCTGACATGCCTGGAGCTTTGTTTCTGTGCCTTCACAGGGACTGTTGTTTAAACAAAGAGGATTTAAACTGGGAAGGCAGTGCAGGGCGACACAGCTATTGCAAGATGCACGCTTTCTTTCCAGGGTTCTGTAACCAAAATATTGCTTGTGCATTTCACCTTGGAAGCAAAAAAATGCCTTAGCCTTTCATATCTGTGATTGGTAATTTCATTATAGTTTAGCAGCATGGATTTACCAGGCATCAGTGGTTTTAAGCGTGTGATATATTGCCCAACATGTACGATGACTAATTGGTGCTTTTCATTTCCCTTCTTGTAGGATGACTCTCAGGTTCCTGAATGTGCTGTCAAATGCTGAGGCATTGAACTAGCCGAATCCTCTGCATTATTTCTGATGTTTAAAAAGGCCTAAAGGAAAGGAGATATCTGGCACTTCTGTTAAAAATCTTTTAAGGTAAGATGTGACTTCTTTTGCCAGGGGTAGAGGGAAGAGAATAGACATGGTCCCACAGACTGTCCCAGCCCCACTTCTTGCTCTGTAATAAACTATACTAACATGAAATCTTAGACTGGACCCAACTATCAGTGTTTGTTCATTATGAGTAAATTCACTAACTTCAGTAAGGTATAAATTGATGCAATGAAGAAATGACTTTTTTCTTTTCCGAATTGACCAATTCTCCACTCTTAGTGCTTGTATACCCTTCTATTAAAACACGTTGCTCCTTTATCTATGTATTAATAATGTTTTAGTAGTAGAAAGACTTAGTCTTCAGTGCACATGGGATGTCAGGCTGAAACAAATTCTTCACTAGGAAAAATACATGTAAGAAGCTAAATGCAACGGTAGCTAGAAAAGTGACCATTCTGCTTTGACTAGAGATGCTGCTGCCGCCGCCGTCTTCAACTATTACACATATTTTGTACCCATCTTTAGGATTCATAACTGGTGTCTGCTGCACTGTAGTGCTGCTGCTGCTTTTCCTCAGCCACAGACTAGACCAACGGGGAATATGGCTGTGCAATGCCCAGTGCACAGAACTGTCTTTCTTGCTGCAGAGTCACTTTGGTGACCAGGGACTGGGTGTAAGCGCCCCAGCAGGACAGGGCTATATAGAAATATTGCTGTGGAAGAAAGCAAACTGGGTTAAGAGCATCACCAAAGGGAGGGCCTGAATTAAATCTGTGATAAAAGAAATCCAGATGGGTAATCCCTGTGTAAAGACTGTCTTTGCTACTGACCCCTGAATTCCCTCAGGTTCGACAGCTGCTGTTTGAAGTGGCAGCTGACTCCTGTTTTATTTCATTTTAGTGTCTGTCACTGCCCACCTTATGTGCACTGCAATGTGCTGCAGGTTCAGACGAGCCATCAGACACACCTAAAACTGAACTCATCTCTTGAAGAGCAAAGACTTAGTCTCTTGGCCATTTAGACTATTTAGGATAGCTCACTGCAGATTAACTCTTGTCCTGTGCTGCTTTCACTGCTTTAATCAGAGTGAAACCAAGTGGGGCAGGCAGCTTGTTTGGCTTTTGAGTGTGGAGTAAATATTTTGCATACAGATGTGGCCTTGAATTGCTGACAGCTGTTGGGACAGGTGGAGGGCTACTGAATCTAGTGATCCCAAAGATGATGGGCCACCAGCTGTTTTTTCCCAAACAGCAAAAACTCAGTAAGTGTGGAAGAGCAGATCTCTTGCCTTTCTTCGTTACTCTCTGAACTTGCCATTTAGGTGGGCTGCCTGTGTGTATGTACATGCATGTACTCAGACTCCACTGACTCTACCCTTTGGCTCTCTTGTGCAAAACTCAGTTCAGAGAGGGGGCAGAGAGTGCTGCAGTGCACCTGTGTTAAGTGGCACCTGATGGAGAAGCCTGCCTGCACTTCCACAGCAGACCTTACACCAGCACAGTTCAAATCGGCCCTGGGCTCTTGCTCATAGAGCGGTGCCTGTCCCTCCTTGCAGGATGCTGTTCTTCACTTGGGTGTACCAGGGCTTTCGCTCCTCTGGAGCTCCTTCTTTTCATCGGGGAAAAAGCATTTGTAGGTGAATTTTGTGTTTTCTGGTGGCAAAGGTATCCTTTGAACAAGAGTTGGGGGAAAGTAGCCGTGGCTGTTTCTGGGCCTTGAGGCAGGGCTGTAGCTGGCAGAGAGGAGAAATGCTTAGAAAAAAATAAATAAGGAAACTTACTATCACTGTGACTAGGCTTGTCACAGTTCCTGTGTGGCTGTGTGCCACAGCCATGTCCTGGCTGTGGAAGTGTGCACCCTCAGCCAAGCATGGGCTTCTAAGCAAAGGAGATGTGTCTGTATGCATGGAGGGACTCTCGGGTTGCTCTTGCAGGTCCCCAGACCTGGCTGCCCGCTGCGCTGCAGCAGATGTTAGTAACCTAGTGTAGTCACAGCCTGGATGCGTGTTGGGGTGTGTGGGTGGCCATGCAAGGTATGGGGTGGGAGAAGAGGGGAGGAGGCTCTAAGGAAACAGATGCAGACAGGGAAAGTATGATTGCAAAGAGGCTGGAACCTTTACGNAGGCTGAGACACTTGGGTCTTTTTAGTTGAGAAAAGACGACTGAGGGGTGATCTTAGCAATGCTTATAAATACTTAAAGGGAGGGTGCCAGGATGATGGGACCAGTCTTTTTTCAGTGGTGCCCATTGATAGGACGAGGGGTAATGGGCACAAACTTGAACATGGGAAGTTCCATCTTAACATGAGGAGGAACTTCTTTACTTTGAGGGTGGCAGAGCACTGGAGCACTGGCACAGGCTGCCCAGAGAGGTTGTGGAGTCTTCCACGCTGGAGGCATTCAAAACCTGCCTGGATGCTGTCCTGTGCAACCTGTTGTAGGTGACCCTGCTCTGGCAGCGGGGTTGGACTAGATGATCTCCAGAGGTCCCTTCCAACCCTGACCGTTCTGTGAGAACCCAGAGCAGACTTGTATCTGCTGTTGGGCAGCCAAAGTAGCAATGGCTGCTGACTGCCTGGTGGCTCCTCAGAAAGCACAGGAGCGTCATGTACTGTTGTGAAGAAATGAACAGTAAAGGCAGCTCCTGTGTCAGCTCTCTCACAAGGCTGCAGCCGTGGACAGGAGCACCATGAAGAGATGGGCTCTGTTTAAATTCAGATGCTCTGAATTTAAGCATGTGCCATGTTATATACATACATATCTTCTTTGAATATCTGCATATCTGGCATAGCAGACTGTCCTGCTGTACATTTGGGTAGTGCTGGGCTGGAAGTCGGTGTTACAGATGACAGGACACTACAGGCATTAATGTCGAATCATCACTGTACAGAGGTACTACAAATCAATTGTCAGTACACTAGAGCTATTCATATAGCAAGTCTATAGTCAGTACACTAGAGCTATTCATATAGCAAGAAGTGAGCTCAATCTCTCTTCATAAAATACAGTGTTTGAAGATCACGTGTGTCACTGACTGCATATAGCACAATAACATTTCACTGTGCTTAAGGTATTTTGAATTTGTACAGACAACTACTACTTTGAAATACTAAGGTGACCATGTCAGTGCTTTTTGCCTGTGAGTTCTGAAGCCAGCATCCCACTGAGGCAACACACTCCCTGAGAGAGAGCATTTTGCACGTCTCTGAACTTCATCGAATACGATCCCTGTGCAGGTCATTAAAGAAGTGTGCTTCTAATTGGATCACAGACTCTGGCAATGTGAGATGAGCAACAGACTTACTAATTTCCATTTATAAAGCCAAGGTTGCTTCAGTGGGATTGCCTTGGGGGTTTTCAAAGCTGTGTCCTGTAGCCTTAATTTAGCCAAGGGTTTTACTGCAATCTCATCAAACTTCAAAACAGCAGTTTCACTTTTCGCGGCAGAAACTCAGCCTATTAAATAGAAAAAAAAAAACAAAACACCAACTTTCTGAAGAAAACCTTGTACTTACCACAGGTTAAAATACTAATACACAGCAGTTGCTTTCCTTAGCTAAGTCTTAAGCTGTAGGGTTTTTTGACTTCTGCTTATGCTAAAAAAAAAAAAAAATCTTAAAATTTTATAAAAAAGATGACTAGATCTTAGTACAACTTCATCTGAGACTGTCTGCTCTGTCCTACAGCCAGAAACTGATTCTGCTTTCATGGGGGTGAAGCAGCTTCACCAAAGGCTGGGGGCTGGTTGCCTGAGTTAGTAAAGTCTGGCTCTTCACTGTCTGAATTTTCTGGACTCGCTGGAACACTTAAAATCAGAGTTGTAAACACTGATTAGTTGGCTTCAGAAGTCCATAAGATACTTGCATCTGCAAAGGGGATCTGATTTTTCAGGAAGCACACCTGTTGTAAATTAAGTTAAACTTTGCTGTACAGTAGTACACACCATAACTAGAAGATTAAGTGTCAGCAAATCCAAATACCACAGATCAGGATTGGTGTTTTTTTTGTCTCCACATAAATGCAGTCATATTTTTTCTTATTTGGCCAGATACTTCCACTTGACCAACTTACAACAGATGTGGCTTAAGTCCTGTCTCTTGCATCCTTCCTGCTCTTAGTTGTGGTTGTGCTTAAACGTGCCACAAAGCCTTCAAGCTGCCCAGCCATGCTGTACTAGATCCTCTGCCTTCCCACATTGTACAAAAGTAGGTTTTCCAGGCAGGCACATCATCTTGTCATGCCAGTTACCAGACAGACCTGGAAGGTCCTGCCTGGAGTGGTGCTGTGGTTATAAAAACGCTGTCACAAACCTCATACATGCCAGTATTTTTTAGAGTGAAGCTGGGCAGTGTGACTGTAAAAGAAACAGCAGTAGAAGTCTGCAATATGACCCAAACCCACCTCCTGGTGGTGCTGCCATCCATGTTGTGGCTGGTTACACCTGGCTCCACACCTGAAACCAAGTTAGGGAGGACCCAGGTGGAGGACCCAGGTGGAGGACCCAGGTGGAGGACCCAGGTGGTACCTTGGCCAGAGCAGAGCCTCGGTAAAACTGTTGGATATGCAGACCTGACACATACATTCGTTTGCTGCTGGTGGCCAGCTTGGGTGCTCCAAGTTCCTTGATGCTGTCTTAGGTTTCAGGTATTCAGGTGCTGGTACTTCTGTGGTAGGAAGAGGTGGGACTGACCGAAAGCAATCAACTTGTGGCATATCACCTCTTGGCTAATTTGGCTTGTGGAGGGACCCCACCTCTCACTTGTTTACTGGTGCCGTAAATGTTGCTGAGGTGCTTTCAGTACGATAACTAGTTCTTTATCTTGATGAAAGCCTTGTGTGTGCTTTTCTGATTTATATGATTTGAGAAGGATTAAAAATAAGTCTATTAATCTTTGGAGCTACCTAAATGTAAACAAAACCCATCAAAACCGTCTTTGGTTTTTAGCTCTTTTGCTGTCAGAACTTGTTTAGCAACTCTCAGGATTTTTTGAGACTGACAATTTCTAGTATAGAAAATAAATTCTCTCGCTTAATGTTTTAATTTAATCTTAATATATTCAGGGTTTTGAGTTGTTGCATGTATATCTTTTTCTCCTTTTTGCTATTTCTTTACATGTATGGCACAAGAGTAACCCATCTCTCCTGCTAAATGTACTCGTACTTTTTCAAAGGAGCTGCTTTGTCCACTATGAACTGTGGCTCAGAATGCTAATAAAACTCACTTTACGCCTTTAAAATGTTTATTCAAAGTGGCCTGGCTGGCTTACAGTAGCTGTGTGGGTGGACTGTCCTTGAATTTTGTAGACTTAATTTAGTACTACACAATACCCAGTGATGGAAAACAGCTATAAATTGTCTGTGCGCAGCCATGCATTATTGATAAAGGGTAGAATAAGCTCCACAATTTCTTTATTTGATGATGTTAGTGCAACAGCTGGCTGATTTGTTAAGATTTCTTTTCCCCTATTGGCAGTAAAATATCTCTCTTCATTTTGAATTCTGAATTTCCTACTGATTTTTGATTTGTGTGGGGGTGAAAGCTTGCTTTTTCTCCACTGCTACAAAATCTAATGGAAATGTTTCCACAGAATAGAAACAAGCTTCATTTCTGGGACAGCTAAGCAAACAGTAAGTTTGACTATATAAACAGCAAGTTTAACTGTGTGCAGAAGACAGGACTTTTTTAATTGCCACAAATATTTAGAAATGGAAAATGGAGCATAAATTATCATAGTAGATTTAGAAAAATAAACCCACCTCCTTTAATATACATGATTTGGCACATGCTTAGAGAAAATGCTTTACAGTGAGTTAGGCATGCTTTGTAATTTCAGTGTTCCTTCAAAGTTTATGAAAAATCTCAACAGTCTTAAATTTGTCATGCCTTTTTTTTCCTGTTGACGCTTATGATGAGTAGAGAGTCTACTGAATATAATTTGCATATAAAACCATGCTGTAAACTAAACAGTTCTTTCCCTATAGTTGAACAAAAGTACAATAAGCTGCTCAACACGCTGGAAATTAATAAATAAATAAGTAAAAAATAAAACTTGCCAGCAAAACTATCAAAGGCTTAGCTTCCCAACAAATGTCCAACACTGAAACTTCTTTTTAAGGTATAATTTCTGGAATGGTAGCTTCCCACAGGTTGTTACTCTAATATGGCAGAGGGATTGTACAATTTGTGGCAAGCAAATATTGTATTTGAGTATGGAATTTTTTATTTCCCTCTTTTATGTGTGTGCATACATATCCTTTTGTAGATGCATTCCAGACCTCTATGTATTTTTATTTTTCTTCCTTTGTAAAAGTGTTAGGGTGGCAAAAAGTATGAATATGCTTGGTCTTCATGGGCTATACTGATGTTTATAATGGTCTCCTCTATTCTATGGAGGAGGCACATTTTTCTGTAGTTTAAATGTTTATGCAATTCTAGCGTAATACAGGCAACAAAAAAATCTGTGTGTTAGTTTAGCTTTCCATGTATTTACAGCCTTTTAAAGTTAAAAGTCATTAAGTAATGAAGTAATTAAACTGGTTGTGCAGTTTCAATCAGGAGGCAGAAAAAACTAACGGGGAAAGGACTAACATGATTGACAGAGGCGTACTGGAGATTTACATTGAGAATAACTCATTCTTCAAAACTTTCATTTTCTGATCGAAATTGTGGGGTAAATCAAATACAGTGGCTATGAATGATTAAAATGCAAAAGTTATGAACTCTCACTGACTTTGTAAATCTCTTAACTCCTTCACTGCTAATATAAAGTAATTTATCTTAAAGGGGTCTTGGGGCTGTGAGGATTTAAATGAAAGCTTCAACAGCTTGAAGATGACTATTTTGATATTCAAGATCATTAATTTTGTGGCTTGCTTGGTGCATAGAAAGCTGTTATGGAAGGGGAACAGGAGGCTTTCCATAGGTCATCTGATAGGTCTGCAATAATTCACTAGATTGATCCAAATGGCACATTTTTCTGTAGTTTAAATGTTTGTGCAATTCTGGCGTAATACAGGCAACTAAAAATTCTGTGCTGGTTGAAGAGGATACCTTTGATTTGACCTTACAGAGGACAGAAAAAATTGGACATTGACATACCTGTGATTTTGTTTTTGGAGCAAGTATGCAGCTGTTTGTATTTTCATATAAAATGACAGACTTCAGCCATATTACTACTATTCTGGCTTTGTTACAGCCGCCTTCTATTCTGATGAGGTTTTGGAGTTATGACAGTGTGTGTGTAACTTTTTCACTACTGAAGTATACTTGTTTTGGAAATACAGTTTTGAAAATTTCTTGTTCCTGATCTTTGTCTAAAAGAGCGTCTTTCACTGGCATTGTTCATGGCCACTGTAATGAGAAACTGTAAGATAAGGAAACATCACAAAGCACAGTGGGGATGGATTCTCCTTCTCTGCATCTGGGAACTCTTCCCCATGCAGTGCATGGATGACTCTACTTTTCATCTACTCCCCTAGAAGTCAATTGGAAGTAGTCTGACAAATGCAAAAGAGCTTTAATGCAATTTCACATTCTTAATTTCTTCATACTAACAAAATATGCCTTAGTCTAGAAAGATCAAGAGAATTCCAGAAAGATATCTAGATTAGAAATTTACCGTGCAAGTGACCTGAGTGTTGCTTGCTACCATCCCAAATTCTTTACCCTTAGGAAAGCAATTGTGGAGAAGCCTTGAAAGTGGGATAGATGAGGTGGTAAGAGCTTCATTTGACTGATCTCTGCAGGCTGTGCTCAAAATACAGGGACAGCTGCAGCAAAATCTTCTTCCTATCCCCTGTAAGTGTGTCTTTTAAAAATACAAGGAAAAGAAATAGAACAAAATATGTGTTTCATTGTAATCCCATACAGCTGGTGTGGGTGCTGCAGGAATGGCATGATGCAAAAAGACGTGAAAGTAGTTCATTTGGAAAAAAAAAACAAACAACATTTAAAAACTTTAATTTCCCCAAGGGAAAACACGGAGAGACTTTTCCTAGCAGTCAGTATAAATGCAAACTTATAGGGGAGCAGTGAGGCAAGTGGGCTTGGCTTTTGAACAAGTTATCTGACAGCCTTCCATTACTTTACAGTTCCTTTTTAACTGTGTCAAAATATATGATGTTAATTTTTTTTTTCTTCCAGTGCAGGAATTAAGGTGTGTATGTGGGGGACATTCAATTATTTTTGAAAGGTACTGCCTTAAAAATACTCCTTTTTGAAAGCATGGGGCAGGAGTGTAAAACGTGTGTGGTCGCATCCATCCCCATCCAGGTGTAACACCAAGTGCTTTGTCTGTGACAAGTTGCAGCATGCTCTATTGTAAGGGAAAGAAAAATCTTCTTTCCGTTCTCCCTTCTCTCGGTACAAAAAGATGTATAAAACTTGCTTGGGTGGGACAAACTTCAACAGCCTCTTCCAGGTTTGATCAGTGCTGCAAAACCTGTCTTGGTTATAGCACAGGTGCCTTGTGCTCTGATTACCTCACCGTTGAAATCTGCAGCCCATTGCCACACAGTCAGGCAAAGCCTTGGGTGGGATTAGTGCTTATTGCAGAAGGTAGTTCAGCTCGCATACAGTACCAACACCAGTTCTGCTGGCTGGGTTGCAGGACACGCTCATCCTGCGCAACACAGGTACATCGTCACGGACAAAATCTTTTTTTTTTTTCTTCTCCTTTTTGTTGTTACATAATATGGCCCACCGCTAATTTGAAAGAGGAGGGGAGGATAATGAATTACATGCTGATTTTTGGCAAATTACCATTGATAATAATGCTGTTATCTGTTCTGAGGGGGTCTGCAGTGACAGAAAAAGGTTCTTAATGAGACTGTTTAATGGATTCACTAGATACCCAGCCCAAACTAACTTTCTGCTGTAAAAGTAATAAATTTCCTGCAAAACTTGCTTTAAGTAGAGCTATGTCCTTGCCTAATGTCTGTAACCATGATAACTGATCATGTTTTGTCCTTCTAGAGGCCTTTATTGATTATCTTTCCAGAATGAAGTTGGTGAGTCTTCTTTTTTTTTTTTTTTTTTTTTAGAGGGCAGAACCCTTTTTAACCCTCTTTTCCCAACAACCATTTTGGCTGGCAACTCTCCTGCAGTTTCCATGAAATGTGGTGTGCCAAGGCGCATTACCCATCTGCTATCTATAGCACATATAGCCTCAGGGTGCTTTCATGTTCTCTTCCTCCTCCTCTCCCCCTTTCCTCCTCCCTTCCATGCTGCTCTTAATGAGGGTGCTCAGGGATGGCTGCACAGATTTTCCCAGTGTGCATCAATGCAAACATGGCTAAGCTGTATGCAGTATAAACAAACTTGGTTGGAAATGGCAGAAGAATTGCTGGGTAGGTAGAAGCTGAGCTATGTTTGGGAAAATGGCTGTGCCTCCAACTAATTACAAAATAATTGAATAAGCAGTTATGCATTGCCTCACTGCAAGTTTTAAGTATCTGAAAAATGATCTGGTTTTTGGTGCTGAAGTTTGCTTTGAAATGGAAAATAACATTTGGGTCCAGCGTGATCCTAAGCTGTTTTTCAAGGTTCCTCACCCTTCCTCCTTGTTTAACACAGGATATTCTTGTGCGCCTGGAATACTGTGCTATAAAAATGCAGAATTTTGTTTATATGTTTGTTTGTATTGTTTTATTTATTTTGTGCTGGACAAATTGTACCCCTGAAAGCTTTCTGTAGTGTGCCTATAGGAAAGGCAATGCTGGAAGGTGACGTTAAAAAATACAGACTAGGCAGGAGAACTTCATATTAAGGGGGCAAGTTGTTGGAATGTCTCCATGCTTCCCAAAGGGTAAAAGAGTTCTTGTGCCAAATTCAAAAGAGTGGCAAGACATCTCATTTTAAATCTGTCCTCAGCAAAGGATGGATTGTTGCTTGTTCTGGCCAAATTAAAAATTATAGGAAAGAGGAAAGTGTTTTCTGCCAGGTTATCCCTCATTTGTGAGTAATGCTACCATCCCAAACTCTTTTCTCTGTCACATCATTTCAAGTTAACTGCTCCCTTTGTTTTGCTCCAAATTCTATAGTATAATATTAAGTACTAACTTCTCTCTGCTTTGAAAGAAAAAAAAAAAACAAACCCAAAACAAAAAGGTGTATTTCAGCAGGATTCTTGATGTTTTAAAGAGAAATAGAGAAGCCAGGTGACTACCTTTCAAGGTCAGTAGCTGATGGGATTTCTGTCCAGGGAGGAGTTTGGCTTGTGTAGTGTAACTTTGCAGCAGAAATATGCATCTCATTATTTTGTGTGTCTATATTTATTTAACTTTTGGCTGTGCATTTTAAGGTGCCTGTAAAATTCCTTTTAGTCGTGCCTGAGATCAGACTAAGCAGGTAAGCATAGATTTAAATGCATAGTAGCGTGGCTTGGCTGAGGTTGGTTAACTGGGCTTGGCTTTTAATTGAAAAAGCATAGAAATAAGAATCAGTAATTTATTTAAAACTGAAATCTCCTTTTGGACAGCACAAGCAATTTTTCTTTATCTTAAAAAGAAAGGGGGGGTTACTGAGGCATTATGTTCTTTGCTAGGTATCTGAAACAATTTATGATGCATCAGTGGTCTGGGCTGTGTTGGAAATTGGTTTTCTCTTTGGATGCCTAGGAAAAAAAGTGCTGAGAAGTTCGAGGAATTTTGAAGGCAAAGGGGTCATACAAACACAGGAGAACTTGGTGATGTGCATGGGCAACAAACTGTGGTCTGAAGGAACTGAGAGAGGAAAACAATTTTTCTGCTGCTGGTTCACTCTGCAACCTTGAGCACCTCTTCTGTATCAGGTTCGCCCCTGAGAAGAAGAGTATCTGCTGAACTCATGCTAGACTGCCATTAGCTGTGGTGCTAACCTGTCTGCACAGTGTTTTTTGAACATGTAAGTGACTTAAATATTAATTGTGTAAAGATTTGTGCCTGTGCTTGAGAGATGGGTAATTGTTTTTTATTTTTGAGATTGCTAATCTATTGAGCAACAAAAGCTCCAAAGCCCAGATTTTTAAAGGAGTACCATAAGTAGTATTTCAGCTGTAAGGAGCTTCAGATGTTGACTTTCATGCTTCCTCTTGTGTAGGAGATTAAGGGTTGCCTAATATAGTACTTCAAAAATCTTCTTTTCTTGGGTAGGGTGCTTCTGAAAAGGCTGTCTGAGGTTGATGGTAAAGATAATTCATTTAAGTCAGATATGAGCTGACGACAGCAATTGTTATCCAGAGAACCCTGCGCTCTGAACCTTCATCTCCAAATGCATGTGCCCTTCATATAGGAGTAATGAATATACTGGCAGGACCACATAAAAAGACAATGTAAGAGCCTGTAAAGAGAGAAGATAGGTGTGAAGAAAGGATATGTAGGAGATTACAGGACTACAGAGAGCCACAACACTGTTCCACTTGTGAAGACTTTCCGGATGCAGTGCAAGACTTGTGATGGTGTATGGATCATTGTGGACAACCAGCCTTGTGGAAGTGTGGGGATCGTGTTCTATTTTTCTTTATGGGACTTGAAATAGAAGATTGAACACACTGAGTGTTTCAGCAGCAACTAGCTTGTGAGGAGGCTGAGAAGAAAGGGATTAAGGATCTGAAAGTTAAAAATCTATGCAGCATTTTAATCTCAATAAGCATGAAAAAGGTCCTAGTCCATTAATCTCCCATTCCAGTAATTTTTTGGGGGGGGAAAAAACCTAAGTCAAAAGTAGTTCCCAGTGGTGCAGTATCACTCTGTGCCTATGGAGTGACTTCCCACACACTTCTGGTAAAGGTTCATTTAATGGGGCTTTCCCCTGCCACTTGTGGGAGAAACAGACTTATTATTTACTGAGGGGGGTATGCGGTTCACCATAAGTTACTAAAAAAAAAAAATATAGTGAAACAGAAATGACCTTGTCTTTTGTATGAGTTACTAGCAGTGGGGAAGATACCTCATCAGACAGGGAATGGCTGTCTCTGATCGGGCCAGGGAGGAATTAAAAAAAAGTGTTTAAAATTATGAAAGCCATTTGGTTTGTCACTAGTTTGTGAATGCCAAATTTCAGTTATGAGTGTTTCTTTGCAGTAATGATGTGGTTAAAAATAGTTTATAGTAGGGAATGTGTTGATATTTGGTTAATCTGTACAGCCTACAGCAGTTTCTGTCTTTGTAAACCTCAGTAAATACAATGGTTGGACTAGAGGAGTGAATAACTGGAAAAACAAAAAGCTTCATTGAGAACACCAGAAACTTGGATTTTATTCTTTGTTTTGCTGCAGGTGACTCCTGCCTCCTCATGAGAGAATTTAGGTTAA
The DNA here is from genome assembly GCA_013398815.1 of Ibidorhyncha struthersii. NCBI lineage: Eukaryota > Metazoa > Chordata > Aves > Charadriiformes > Charadriidae > Ibidorhyncha > Ibidorhyncha struthersii. Next base: position 141,852 of record VZSZ01011826.1, on the reverse strand, counting down.
AAAAAAAGTAAAATATTTTCTATGTTCCTTGAATTTTTCTTCTTTCCTTGTATATTCTATAATCTATCTGTCTTCCATGTATTTTCTCCACTGAGTGCTTTGGAAAGGCCTTCTGATTCAGTAATTGTGTTATATCATGAGTACTCATAGAATGGTTTGGGTTGGAAGGGACCTTAAAGATCATCTAGTTCCAAGCCCCCTGCCATGGGCAGGGACACCCCCCACTAGACCAGGTTGCTCAAAGCCCCATCCAGCCCGGCCTTGAACACCTCCAAGGATGGGGCATCTACAACTTCTCTGGGCAACCTGTATTGCTACAGCATGGTATTTTGCCAGTGTTTGCTGTAGAACAGTAAGAAGTAGTGGCCATGAAGTGAATTAACAAATAGGTTAAAGGAGCTGGCATTCACAGAGCTGTATTGGTACCCTATCTTTTCTTAGTACACAGCATCACAAAACAGCTGCAGGAGAGCAACAGATGCAGATTTTAAGCAGTCACCTGGAATTAGCATTCAGTAAAATTTTTACTACATTGGTCATGCGTGGAGTTGTCCCCCCATGGCTTCATGCTGAGTGTTCACTGAGCACCTTCAGCCATGTGTGCTGCAAAGACAGGAGAGCACTGATCTCAAAGGTCTTGATTGTGAGCTTTTCAGTGGGTGGAGGGGTGAGTGTCCTGGAGTGACAGTATCTTAGCAGATGTCCAGTGATTCATGATTCTTGCAAGGCTGTTTCATGTTCTTGAACTTATTAATGAGGCCTAACAGTTGCATATCCTACCCTACTGACAACCTCATTGTTACTGAGGTTATAAAATGTACACCTTTCTTTGGCACTGGATTAAAAAAGCTAGAATGGCCTTGCTTTCCCTGTAAATATTTAGCATATGTTTAGAGTCATGTTTTTGGACAGAGTAGGTATTCCTGTAACTGAGTACAGGGTTTTGATGCAGAAAATGCATGTTTGCATTGCACTGTGGTTTTGAAAGGAGATGTGGGATGAGGGGTCACAGGAAGAGCGGAATACCAGAAAACCCCTCTTCTTCAGGGAAAACTGAGAAGGCAGACGTGTGTCTGGATTCTGCATACAGCATTCTCCTTCAGCAAGTTCTTCTTCAGCTGGAGAAACTCCCAGTCAGGGTCCATGCTGGACAGTTGTGCCCTGGAGAGACAAGGGAACAGGAGAAATGTGTGGTTTGAAAAGTGAGCAACGCTAATTCAGCGTGCTGGTCAGCAGAAGACTATCCTGATGAAAGGTTTCTACTGTGTTAGTGAAAAGAATCAGTTGAGTAAGGCTCAGGGAGAACCTGTGTAAGGAATAGGACAAAACTGCATGGAAATGGTCTTAATTGTTTTCTGTTTTGACATTCACTGCTTTATTCTTCACACAGAGGAATTCAGGGAAGTGTTGCATGCTGTGTTTGTATGCAGTTGCAGAAGTCAGTTTAATTCCTAGGCAATGGAGAGTGAAATGTAAAATTATTCAGTTTCATTTTAGACAGCAGTAGTTGTTCATGCTTCAGTCCGTAAACATAGTCTCATAGAGGGAAGACCTTCAGGCATGTCCAGGATCATGAGTTCATTCTTTTGTTCATTTGTTATAAGAAATAAAAACTGTTTTCATCTGACTACAGTTAATCTCAGGCACCTGTGACCTTCTTTCCTCCTGTGTGATCAGGAAAATTTAGAATCCCTGCAGAGGTTTTTTTTCAGGCATTTCCGTCTGGGGTACTAATAGCTATTAATAGACCCTAAGTCCGATTGCTTTCCCTCATCTCTTTGGAAGCAAGGGACTATTTTGTTCTTGACTCTATCACTCTGTGCATATAAAAATGTGCATGTTTAGAAATAAAATCAACTTTTTGCCTGTAAACTATTGGTATGCTTTTGTCACTTGATCTATGTGAGTCTATTTTCCAAAGCTGTAAATTGTGGTGGAATTCAGGAGACCCTGAGGTCACAGTTTCCAAAGTCATGAACCCCTCTGCAGGAGCAGAGGGTTATCCTACGTCTGCTGATAAAGAAGTTTATTTTGAGGCTAGGACTTGCGCTCGGGGTGGGTGTAGCAGGCAGTGTCCATTAGGTGGCTCTCGCTTATGGTACATACGTTTTAAATTACGTGCAGGCTAACTTTAAAAGGCACTAGCTGTGTTTGTGCCCTGTCATGCAGTTAGAACAAATCAAGAGGCCATAAATTCAGGCTTTCTCAAAAGCTGGCAGCCTTTGGTATCCCGAACAGCTCTGCAAATACTGCGCTATCTCTGCTTGCTTCCGTTGTTTATAAACTGTTCTCTGCTGCAGGCTCAACAAGTGCGATTGTAAGATGATTGGAGATAGCGTTAGTCTGTTACAAGGCACTGAGAAATGATTATGCTGTTCCATTGTGAAAAATGTCCTTTTCATAAGAAGCTGAAAAGGTAACGAAAGCGCTAATGGGGGTTATGACTCATTCCAAAGTGGAGCAAGGCTGCTGCAAAATTCAAGCTACTTTCTTGTTTGCTCTTTAAGGTAGAATCTGGTACAGAAATGAGGAAGCCCCGTTCCAAGCAGCAGCTGATAATCGCACCTTTTAATGTGGAAACACGCTGGAGCAACTGTTGAGTGGACTAATCTGTCCCTTTCCATTCCTTGGGCAATTAATCCTGGAGAATAATGATTGCAATTCAAATATGTGATAATTACCATATGCACGGTTACGTGCTTTGTCCCTGATGATTAAGCTGATTTTTTTTTTTTTTTAATGCTGTCCTTTAAACATGGCAGACACTGGTGAGACTGCCTGCCACAACACTGGGTACTGCCACAGGTGCTGCTGTGAAGATCTGTGGGAGAGCGGAGCAAGATCAAGGCTGTGTGTGATAGTCCCCCACTCCCTGAGGCTGCAGCAATATGGCACAGCCACAGGCTTTATTTCTACATCTTACAGATCCCTCCACTGACTGGATGTCTGTGGGAGCACCAAGGACAAGCCTCAGAAGCATTGACTTGCCTTGGCCATGCTTTGCAAGCAGGACGAACAAACCTTTTTGGGGGGACAGTGGAGGGAGGAAGGGCAGAAGTTTCTTGTTGGTTCCTTGCTGTCATCTGGAGAGCAGGCATAAGGAAGAGCAGGTGGGACATCTGGCCAGCAAAGGGGGGATGCGGTTTGTGCCTCCCGGATTTAATTTGGAGTAAACACTCCCCAGAGAGTCCAGCTCTGTGACCTTCCCGCGTGCCAGCACACCAGCCCGTCTGCCTGCCTGCGTGTGAACAGGGTCAGGGGACTAAATGGGAATAAAACCAGCACTACAGGGCAAAACCCCCAATGTTTTCTAGCTGTTTGTCTGTCTGATCAGCTTACAGTGAGGCACCCAGAGGGCAGCTGGATCCAGGCAGAGTGGTGGGGTCGGAAAGCCCTCTCCTTATAGCAGCTGGTGGTGAGATCAGCTGAGGTGTGTTGCAGAACTCCTGGTTTAAGGACTGATGCTGGCCATCTGCAAGGGGACTCCTTGCTGTCTGCTCTGCTCCCCTGTTTTGTCCAGGGAGTGGAGATGGTGGTTTTCCTAGCAACTCACATGGTTGTGCACAGGCTGTACTTCTTGAAAGAAGGAGTCTCAGGCTAAACCGGGACTTTTTTTTCCTTTTTGGCCGTTTGTATCAAATGTCCTTCTGAAGGAAAGTAGGGCTGCTGGATTGGGTTTCTGTAAGGGAGGAGATAAGATTTAGAGAAAGTGAGGTCCTGAGAATCATGTATCGATGGCAAAGTAGAGACAAACTACAAGGAATAGTGTTATTTATTGTGGGGTCTTGTTGCCTTACCAAGAGACAGTAAGCAGATAAACTTAACTGGTGTTTTTATTTCAGCAAACATACAAATTTTGTACTGGATCTGGCATACATGAATTCCCCATGTGTCTTCTGTGACAGTATATACGTATGCACATTCTATGTAGCACAGCCAAAATGGTTTATTTTCCGAAAGGCAGGTTTTGAATGCCTCCAGAGTGGGAGATTCCACAACCCCTCTGGGCAGCCTGTTCCAGTGCTCTGCCACCCTCAAAGTAAAGAAGTCCCTCCTCATGTTAAGATGGAACTTCCCATGTTCAAGTTTGTGCCCATTACCTCTTGTCCTACCTCTGGGCACCACTGAAAAAAAAGACTGATCCCATCACCCTGGCACCCTCCCTTTAAGAATTTATAAGATGACTGAGGGGGGCAGTCTTCTTTTCTCCAGACTAAAGAGACCCAAATCCCTCAGCCTCTNCCCCAGGATGCCATTGGCCCTCTTGGCCGCCAGGGCACATTGCTGGCTCATGGTCATCCTGTTGTCCAGCAGGACTCCCAGGTCCCTTTCCACAGAGCTGTTCTCCAGGAGGTCAGCCCCCAACCTGTACTGATGCATGGGGTTATTCCTCCCTAGGGGCAGGACCCTACACTTGCCCTTGTTGAATTTCATTAGGTTCCTCTCTGCCCAGCTCTCCAGGTCACACTGTATGATAGCACAGCCTTCCAGTGCATCAGCTCCCTCTCCCAGTCTTGTGTCATCAGCAAACTTGCTGATGGTACACTCTCTCCCTTCATCCAGGTCATTGATGAATATATTGAACAGGACTGGACCCAGTACTGACCCCTGGGGAACACCACTCGTTACTGACCTCCAGCTTGACTCTGCACCACTAACCACAACCGTCAGAGCTCTATCTGTTAGCCACTGTTCAATCTACCATTAGGCTCTGCATATATTTGTGTGTCCAAGTTTGGAGTAAGGAGAAGGTTAAAAGCTGCATCCAAGCACTGTCTCTGTGTATATATATTGGCTTCTTGATGAATTCTGTCAGTCTTTATATTGTCTCCTGGTATTTAGGCATAAAAGCACAACTTGCTTCCAAAACAGTCACAAGTTTTGAAACTTGGCTGTAAGGTTTCAGAAGCATGGTTCACTTCACGCTGAAAGCATTAAAAAGGCAGTGATATACAGTAGGACGGTTCCCAGGGTTTCTGAGCCATCCATATCAACACTGCCAAAAATGTTCTTACAAGGGGAAAGACCTTGGCATTCATTTCTGGACCACTGAGGCTTATAGCCTGGAACTAGAAATAAGTCAGAGGTATGCGTTGGTATTTACCCTCAGCCTGGGAGCACCCGAGCGGAGCTGGCACCATCATGAAGCTTCAACACTTTTCTAATTCCTGGTGCCTTCAGACCTCCAGACAAAGGCATGCCTCAGTCGAGCACAACAGCCATTCACTGGTAGGCACTATGAATGCTGTGTCATCCCTGAGTCCCCTCCTGTGCTTGCCTGCAGAGTGAGTCTGGAAACCCTATGGGAGGAAATGTGGGTTTTATCACTGTTACTTTCTGTTAAGCACTGTGTCTTTATTAACGTAGCAGTTCATGGTCCCTCCGTGGGCCACCTGGCCTGCTTTGGCTGCAGCAGGGAATTGCCTATGCCGTTGCACTCAGCAGCATCCTCTCAATGTGGTGTTACCACAGGGGTGCTTTGCATACCCTCTCTTCTGTCACCCTTATGTTTCTCAGACTTCCAAGCTGTGTTTGTTTTACAGGATGGAGTGTCCCTGGTCAGTCTTCCCAAAATGTGCTGAATGAGTCTAAGGAAGAAGTACAGACCCCAAGAAAGATACTACACATAAACTGATCTATTAGCTGTCAGACACCCTGCAGGACTGACAGAGTTTTGACCCATGTGGAAATAGGATTGTTCTTAATCTAGTCTGCATTTAATTGTTTTTTTAAAAAAAAGTTATTAATATTGCACAGTGTTAATACTGTATGAATCATTCTACATTGGCCTCAATATCTTATGCAAGAGAATTAGTCTAAGGATTGATTTGGATGTGACTCATTAATCAGAGTCTCCTGCTAGCCTCCCTGTCTCCTAGTACAGAAACCACAAGGGCAATGTGGGCAGAAAGTTGAGTATAGTTGGGTTTCATAGGTTTGTACAGTAACTGCAGTTCCTGAAACCCAGATATTTGTCCATGACATTTGTGACAAGGTCACCACTGATACCTGGGTGTGAATCTCGCTCTGCGCATCTGGTCTGCCTGCAGAATTGAACTGTGGGCAGATGAGCAGCTGCCTCTGCAGGGTACAAGCAGCCCTGTGTCCCTAAAGGGCTTGTGACAAGTGTCCAGGGAGGGCTATGCATGACAGCCTCCATCAGTCAGGGATTCATGCTTGGCTTCTGATAAACCTGTGTGAACGGTCTTTTAAGAAATATGTTAAAGGCTTTGCTTTTTAAATGTTACAACATACTGGGAAGAAAACCGCTCCAGAGGCTTGGCTTTCCTTCAGGGCTCTGCCGTTCCCTTGCCAAAAAGTCCTGATGTGTGCAGTAGGTAGCTCAACAGAGAGGGTGCTGCATGGAATAATCATCAAGATATACAACTTAAAGTGAGGAAGAAAAGCCAAGAATGAACAAAGCAACCCTCAGAGGTTCCCAGGAGTCTCTGTAACACTCGTGAGGGTGAGCAGCCGCAGCAGTTTGGCAGCAGGCACCTCTGTTTTTCTCAAGAGCCAGGCTGCTTTAGGACTAGGTTATCGGGTAATATCTGTGTAAATCTGCATGAGTATGCCCTGAAGGATGTTCTCTCTCTCTGTTCAACAGGATGGCCTCCTTGGCAAACACTGTTTTTCATAACGTACTGTGTATATAAATAAATCATGCTAATTAGAAAGGTGAGCAGATTTTCCTCTCCATCTGAGAAGAACAAATTTTCAGCACAACATGCTGTGGGTGTAAAAAAGACCTTTATTTCCTAGTTGCTGATAATCCCGAGATTTGCCAGGCTTCTCTCAAGAAACGTGTAGCTTACGTTAGGCATTCCTTAGCAAAATGCCCTATTTGTAGACGAACAACACCCCCACAAACAAGTTCTGTCTGTGGGCACTCTCGCACAACCTGATGGAGAGCTAGTCAAATATTTCCATGCCTTTGAAATTTAGTTAGCAATTCTGGATAAGTTTTGGCATGTGTCTGTGGAGATAGCATGCAGAGCTTGCATCTCCTTTGAAATGTCGTTCCAAATAGCTTGAAAATGCTAAATGTTGATTTTTTTTTAACAAAAAAAAAAGAAAACCAGCTGTCTGGAAAGCCTTAAGAGAAGTGAAAGCTCACCACACTATCCTTAGGTTCTTTCTAGAGTTGCAGAGTTTAGCATGGATTTGTCCATAAAAAGAAGAGATTGAATACTTAAAAATAACACAGTTGCTTCTAACCACTTCTGTTAATGCTGCTACTAGTGGAAGAAACGATCTGAAGTTGTGCTTTCCCTCTGCTACTTTATTCTGTCTTATTTATGCAGGTGTGGTTGTACTGGATCAGGTCAAGGTCCACAGGGTTCAGTTTGTTCTCTGCCAGTGACCAGAGAAAAGTGCCCGAGGAATATAACGTAAGAACAGGGCAAGCACATAATGCAGTTCCAGAATATACCACCAGCCTCCAACAATTTGTGGTCCAGAGCTTTCTCAAACCACAGGTAGCTTCTTTCTTTGCTTCAGTAGCCCTTTGTGGACAAATACATTCTATCTTTTTTTTTCCATCAGGTTTTTAAATGTGTAGACTTTTCGCACAGTTGGTGTCCTGTGGCAAGGAGTTTCGTGGGTTGCTTATATGTTTTGTGAACGCACCTCATTTTTACTATCTCTTTTCATCCTGCCTGCTGTCCTCTAGTTTTTGAAAACTTGGGAAACATTTGTTCCCTGTTCGTAGTTTTCAAGCGACACATTTAATATGCCTTTTCATTAACAAAAGTTTCCATTTCCTCTGATACACCAGTAAAAAACCCCAAACAGTAAGTAACAAAATTGTTGAAATTTAAATTAAAAAAAATACTAAAAAGGTCAGGTGTGTATTGGTGTTTATTGTACAGAATTTCTCCCTTGTGCCCAATCTTGTGTTAATAGCTGAATAATGGGAAAAATACCTGGTTGTCATTGCTGTTGCCAGAGGCTTGTTGTTAAACTGGTAAAATGTGATCATGGAACCTTGAAATGCATTTCTTCTGTCTTCCATTTTGAAGGCTTTTGAGTATTTCCAGCACTGAACAAGGAGGAGGAGAGCAGGAATCAAGGCGATCCTGTTTGGTTTGGCATACATTAGCAGAGGTGAGGGGTTTTACATATTTAACAAAGACTTGCTTCTTTTTTTTCAGAGCGTTTGATAGTCATTGTTTTAGTGTGAGAGAGGAGGAAACATTACTCTCTGTCAGTGAAATTGCTCTCCTTCCTTGCCACTCAGGTTTGGTCTCTTAATTGCCATGATATCATCAGTGTCGCTACTCATCAGCTCTGCCTTCAGATGGTGAGACCTGAATTGCCAATATGGTGAGCTGGCCAAGGAGTTGCCAAGTCCTCCTCCCTCCCAGACAAAAAGACTGTCCCCCCCACCACCAGCTTTATGGCTGATCACCTTTTCAGTAGGACTTGCTGGTAGGGTAAAATCTCACTGAGGAGAGGAGTGTCCTTGATACTGAGTGACCTAGTACTGTCACTCTGGGTTGTGACAAGGTGGCCACTGAGGGGCTGCAGCTAGCCTGGACCCAGGTGGTATGGCGGAGTGGAGGCGCAGGTAAAGGTAATGCCTCCTAAATTCATGGTACCAGCTGACTGCTGTGACTTTGAGAGCGGCTGTAAGAGGTGGCCACCATTGCCCCTGGAGCTGGCCCAATGGGTGGTGACCGCTTTTGGGAAGCTAACGCTGTCATCTTACTTACCATGGTGCCTTTCAGGCTGGGCCATTAGCCTCTTCCAGCTTTTCTTTTTGCTAAGTTGGGAAAGGTGAGTCTTTTTTTTTTGATTTGGAGATAGAAGGCTGAACTGTAGGTAATGGATCTGTTCAGTTTTAGACAAAGTTTTTCTGTTGCTGAAAGACAGCAGAAGGGTAGACAGAATTGACTGCTGCCTTGTCCACACGCAGGAGGGCTTGGTCTGCTGGTCACAAAGGTGACTGCATCTACCAGGCTGCTCTCTGTGCTGTGGACCTGTTTACTTTTCTCTGCAGTGCCATCCACCCCCCCTGAAGTGAACTCTTTCCTATTACCGAGCAAAAAAGCTTTGTAATTCCACTTGAAAGAAAGGTGCCAGACTGGGGTATGTCCACTGATTGCTGATCTGGCATCTCAGGGCTGTTTAGCAGTGCGGGTGAGCTGAATGGCACAGACAGCAACCACCTTCCATGGTGTGAAAACATACATAGGCTTCTGGGCTTTTTTTCCTCCAACATTTTTAGGGCAGAACATAGAAAAACTCTAGCAATTGATCAGAATGAAGAGTCTTCTTCAGACTATGCCAGTAGCAAAGTATTTGTTGATTTAAAAAACTGTAGACTCCACACCTCTATGTTTCTTGTAAATTGGTGGAACCTGTTTCTGTAAAACAAAAACCAAAGGACTTGCCATCCTTTTCTGGGATGCCATTGAGAGAGCAAGCATCACTGGATCGCTGCTCTTGAGGTCACCAGCCCCAAGGTGGAAAGGAAACTCATGCAGGAGACTGGTTCTGAGGAGAATCATCTTTTCCTAGCAGGAAAACCACTTGGGTTCCTCTCACAGATGTGCTGAGCAAAGTAACTGTGCAAGTGTCCTGCCTGAGAGTTGCGGGTAGGCAGGCTTAGTAGGACACCAGATTTTCTGGTATAACTTTGATGACTAATCCAGGGCATAATAAACAATAAAAAATGACAGCGAGCAGCCTGCTATTTAAGGATTTTTTTTCCACTGTTACAGTTGTCTTTTTCAGATGCTTTACTGCAGGAGGGCGTTACCCATTCCTGCTTTTCATCTAGAAAAACTCAAAACTGCTAAAAACTGGATGCTTCCATATGTCCTGCGGAGGCATTGCTATACCCCAAGTGAAATGCAAACCTCATCAAATATTAGCATCATGTAACTTGGGCAGTTAATCGAAGAGACGGGTTTCATTATTTTCTTTTTATGAGTTGATGGGGGGAAGCAGGCAGACTCCTTCAGGGAGTAAGTTACAGCATTTACTGGAAGTTTTGACCCCTGCTCTTCGGACGAGCTGCATTTTCTCCTTCTCTGGATAGAGGCAAGCCCCCACACGTACGTGCTAAATGTTAGAGCCACAAAAATCCCTTAGTTAAGTAACAACTCGTACTAAAAAGATGAGTTTTTTTTGGAGGGGTGGGGGGTACTAGACAGTGATGCTTGAAACAGACTCAGTACCTATTTGGCAATGTGATTTTTCCCCCTTGTCCCTGCTGACCAAAAGAAGGACAAATAGCCAGTGTGGACCCCTCAGCATCCTGCGGTGGTCTGGCACCCAGCTGCGATGGGCAGGGTGTGACCGGCACCGCATCCTGCAGCTCTGCCTCGTCCCTGGAAGGTAGCTGGTGCAATCCCCAAGGTCCCATTCATTGCCTTGGCCACTCATTCCTGTCCCTCTGTCCCCTCACAAACCATCACGGGAAGCAGCTGCCTAACCCTCGTCCTGTGCGGTTTACTTCTGACAGCAACCACAGCCAGCGGTGCTTTGGCTTCAGACGTAGCGTAGTGATTAGTGTAACACGCAAATAGTAATTTTGTCGTAACATCTGCCACCCTCTTGGGGTGAGGCTGCGTGTTTTCCCCGTGGGCTGACACTTGCTGGGTGCATTTCATTAGGTTCCCAGACACACCCTGGTTTCTGTATAATTGATGTGCTTATTAAAAAGGGAGCAGAAAAACCTCTCTGCTCCCAATACCTGATTTAATAATAAACTCTTTTCTGTCTGTGAACAACTCTTTCCTCCCAACCCTCATCTCAGATCTTTGGGTATTGTGGTCTAGTTACAACACTAGGAGATACCTGTGTTGGCCATTGAAAAGAAAGGAGAGGAGAGTTTTTCAGTTCTTATTTCCTTTTGCTGTAGTGTACACTTCTCACTTAATTAAAACTAGCAGTTTCGTCCTTTTTTTTTGGTTTGGTTTGGTTTTTTTTTAAAGCAACTCTTTGCACTAGATGGCAGTGTGGATAGTTCTATGGGAAACTTGTTTTATTTGCAAAAATCATAAGAACGATGGTAAACAGTATTCAGCATAAAAAGCACTCTGTAGTGATGACAAAAGCACCTTTCGCTGCTTGTCCACCACACATCCACGTTGAGGAGGAATGGGTATTACAGATCTGAAAAGGTTTGGTGGCACCTGCCGCTTCTCAAAGTTCTAAATTACTGCATTCTTCTCCTTTTCATTTCCTCCCGCATCTCAGAAGAGCTACAGTCCTGCAGGGCTGAGTGTTCTACTCACTTTTAAAGACACATTGCTGCTGTCCTGCATACATAACCCCTGAGGAGGATTCTGCTGAAGGAATAGGGACAATTGCTAAATATTGAGAAGTATGCTAAAATTATTGGCTATGATTACACATTCCTGGCCAAGGGGCAGCAATGGATAAATAGGTGTATCAAGTACAGATATCTTGAAGGAACTATCACAATTAAGCCATAAGCATTCTTCTATATATAAAAATATTAAGTACAATAGATAAACTTAGTTAAATAACAAGATGCTTGTCCTGTAACTTGAACCTCAACATGGGAGTAAAATCCCAGTGAACGCTGGCTATTCTTTATTGAAATTTAGTAGTGCTACTTTACACTGAAAGAAATTGAAGGGCAGATCTGAATTGAGACCGGGTATCTGAAGTTCCTTTCTGAGCAGATGGTCATGAACCTGTTAGACACTGGAAAAAGTAAAGGCCCATGTTCTGAGCCATTCATGCCAAAGCATGTCTGTCTGTGAGATGGTGGAGTTTGTACTCCTGTATTTTCTCCTTAGCAAGACCTGCCTACGGGAGAGAGAAGGGGCTATCCTGGAAAGGAACCTAAGATACTCAAGGACAAGTCCACTTGCATTTTTCTTTTGAGTTAGGAAAAAAAATTGCTACCAAGTATAAGAAACTATAATTATGCACAAGAGGTAGCCTGAGTAGAAAAAGTACCATGCAGGCACTTCTGTGGAAAACTTGCTTGTCTTAGATACGCAAAAGTGTATTTTCACCAGGGTATTTTGTGGTATGTCCTTTAGCTCTCATGTATAACACAAATAAGAAATTAAAAGTAGTGACCTGAGACTGATTATCAGAGAAGTTTTAAGGTCAATTTAGTTATATTGGTAGGAGAGAGAATTATGAAATATTTAACTGCAAATAGGCAGCCAGCATCCAGATGCTCTTATGCGGAAGTGGCATCATCTTTCTCTGACTTGTGCTAGCTACATGAGGTAAAAGTATAAAAGATAAAATTAAAACCAAAAAGCAGACAATCAACAAAAGGAACAAACCTTGGCTGGCAGACTGTCAAACCTGGCATCTATTAGGCAAATGCTAATTAATACATGTAGTGTTATTTGTGTCTACATAACAAAAGATTTCAAATAAAAATGCACCTTCTTTCTGTAACAATACTGAGAAGAAATCAAGCAGGTTTGGGAAAAATAAAATTGTTTATTTGAAGTTCTTGACCTGGGCAATGTATGCAACACAAAAGTGTTCTAGTACTTAAGGCCAGTTAAGTAGAAATAAAATGGTCAGAATGCTTAACTAGAAAAGCCTAATTTCCCTATCTGCAGGGTCCATATTCTTTACTTGTCTTGTTCAGATGTCTGCTAGTTAACACATTGGATTATTCATTAATTTGAATACAATTGAGAGTTTATTCACAAATATATGCTAATGGAGTGAGCAGTTATTTCTCTGTTGCCCGTTGCTCTTTGCCTATTTTTTATTACGTTTCTTAATCAGGCAGAAATTGCAGTGTGATACAGGCTGGATTAGACACTCAAATGCAGATAAAAATTGCATTTCTTTCAAGCAAAGAGAGCAAATTGGATGACATTTACTTGCATTTTCTCAGTGACTGAAAGGGGCACTGCTGTGACGTGGTCTGGTTTTCAGTGCCTTCAACGAAAATGTACAAAATGCTGATGCTCTGTCCTGATAGGCAGTGATTTAAAGTATAGCTGTGGGAAGACATGGCAGGCAAATTAGGAGCGCAGACTTTACAAAGGAACTTCTTATGCAATTGCTCTGCTTTGACTGAGCAGCAAAGCTAGAGGACTATGTAAAACAACTACCACTTGAACATGAAACTCTTACCTTGCTACTGCAGGGAATCTTTGCGATTGGAGAAAGGCCCTCTTGTTGTAAGTAGGATATAACTGTGAAAACACAGACAAAGATTAGGGTCTTTCAGAAGGAGCGCATGTCACATCTAAGCACAGCCTGTGACTGCAGCCTCAGCTAACTTTTCTGGCAATTCTGCAGGCTGCTGGGCAGAGAGTTGGTACCAGTCTGTGGTACTGACTGGGTACCAGCCCGGTTTCTCACCCATCTGCTTTAGCTCCCCCCTTAAATGTGTCTTTGCCATGATTCACAGCCACACTGAAAGTTGCTGTCCTCCATGCTACTAATAAAATCAGGCCTCCAGCCCCTTACAAAATGTCTTCTTTTGCTAAACTGTTAAAAATAATTCATGTGGCTTGTCAAAGGTGCAGTTCATTCAGCTATCATAATGAGAAGAAACTGCGTTGTTTCTTTTAAATGGCTAGGATTTTGCTTAGTTAAATACAGAATAAAACAATATCTAATCTTACCATCTTGTTTTGAGATAGATAACGAGGTTAGAGCCACAATATATTATATGTGGTCGCATTAGTGTACACTTATGTAAGTGTCCAGCTGTCCTTCTGAAGTGAACAAGCAGTGACAGCTTTCATAGAAAAAGTTAGGAAAGATATTCTGGGTAAAGAAAATGCAGTTGGATTTGTCTGTAAACTGCACAGATGTCCAAGTTTAAAACAATAAAATAAAATATGGAGACAGGATGCTTCAGTTTTCACATCATGCTAACCTTTTGTTTTCTCTGCCTGTCTTGTATTGGAAAAGGGTAACAAAGCTAGTATGTTATACTTTTTCTCCTCTCCCTTATAAAGTATAAATAAATAAATCCTTTCTGCTCTATTTCTTTTTCATTATCTCCTCCACCAGTACGGTATTTGCACTGAAACCATTATAGGGCAAAATGTCTGGAAAACTGGTTCCCTTGGGGTGCTTATTAAGAATCACTGCTATTTGTTTCACACTGTGGTACTAAACAAACAAACAGAAACCTCAACCCCTCCTCCCAATTAGAGTGACAGATGACCTTAAAGAGAGCTAGCAGTGCCAATGAAAAGGTTGTGGTCTACCAAAGATAAATGGAAATACATACATCCTATAATATAAAAGTTACAGAAAATTGGGTAATAACTGGTTTACATTATGCTGTAACCACTGGGCTGAGTGTGCTCCAAGTCAAGTGTATTTTCTGTGAGTAAGAGAGGAGGAATTTGTTGACAGGAACAATTGTTAAATGCCAGTGCTTTGATCAGGGGCAAAAGGAAGCTTGATTTGTGCAGCTGTGTCTCGCTGATATGATGTGTCCTGCAGAAGTAAGGCCTCTGTAGGAAAAGATTAGGTTATTCCAAAGAAAACTGCCCAGTACTCTCAGCACAGATTTTTAGGAAATTGTTATGATTCGATACTGGTTGAATTAGTTTGAACTGAGAGAAGCACAGAGTTTCCTGAAGGAGTAGCCACAGTACTGTGAAATAAGATTTGTGGTCCTTTTTGCCTATCTGTTGATTATTCACCATTTTGCCATAAATACACCAGTTTTTACACTGCCTTAGCCAGTTTTGCCCTCAATAGTTGAAATTGTGCTGAAAACCTCCTATTTTCCAGGCTGATCAGAGAACACATATGTATGTACATGTGTCTCTGTGTGTGTATATATATCCTCTTATTTTTGTAAGTATTGAGACTCGGACCGCTCAATGGAAAATGGTCACGCCTTGCAAAATATCAGAGGCATCTGCAGCTGGATGAGTTTGTCGTCACTTTGAATGCTTTGCCCAGAGGGGCTGACCAAGCTCGGGAAGTGAGCAGCAAAGTTAGGGTTTACAACTTTGAAGACTTCTCATCTCCAGCTGAGAGAAATTTTGACTGATAGTTTTGGCCTTGCTTAATGGAGTTCACTCAATCAGTGCATTTTTGGGCAGTCAAAACATTTCCAGAGTGGGTTACGTGCTGAGAAACGGGCCCATGTGAGGTCAGCCCCGCTGTTCACGTGGGAGCTGTGATCTCAGCGGAGTGTGTGCACAGTGACTGCTCTGAACCTGGTCTCCACTCTGCTCTGAATTTCCTGAAACAGCTGCTTATCAGTTGGCATGGGTCACTGCTTGCACATTTTTAACCGCTAATGCCTGGGAAAGTTGGGTGTTTGTGCATCCTGTACTTACCTATTGTTAATATTCCCCATGACACTCTGTGAAAGAGGTGGGAATAATGCCTTGGTGCTGGCTGTTAGCTTTTAGTTTATCAGCTCCCAGAACCCGCTGGCTTCAGCTGAAAGAGATGGCAGGGCCGGAGGGCAGGACGGGGCAGCCCAGGCTTTGGTTTGGGGGTGTATGTGGAGCGCGCAGCACCGTACACACTGCCTTCATCAGGTCCCAGCACTGCAGGCTGGTCAGGGAACTAAATTATTCAATTACTAAATTAGCAGTGTGTCCTTGTGTTTTTTTTTCCCCCTTTTTTTGCTGCTGTTTTCACTCTCTGAGTGGACTTGCAGCAGGATCTTATGATCTTGCAGGAGTGAAGGCAAGGTAATGCAAACTAGCAGCAGTGCGGACCACCAGTAGGCTGCATGGGAGCGGTCTGCTGGGAAGGCTGGAAGCGGGGCTGGTCTTGGTGATGACCACTTGCAATGTGCCTTTAGCGTCTCCTATGAACCTCCCCCCACTAAAGCCCGAGGAGGCTTACTGATCTTCTAGGTATTTGGGTCAAAATTCTGAGGCTTTTAGGAGTGTAAAGGTGTAGCGTGCGCACCTAGGATGTTACTAGCCTTACTCTCCAGAGGTCACTTTCCATATAGGATTCAACTGCTTTCGTGGGTTACCGCCTTTTGAAAATCAGGCAGGGTCCTCATAATTCCTGTATATCTGCTCCTCGTTAGCTGAGGAGTCCCCATATTCATGTAGAAAATGTTCCTGGCAAAAATGGCACACCTCTTGGCTTGCAACACATCTCCCTGTCCTGTTTCACTGTGAATTGCGTTGGTTGGGAATATTAGGGAGTCTACTGCAGCACCTGTGGTGTAGGTGCAGGAGCTGCAGTATTGCCAAGAGCAGAGGTATTTGCCTGATTACGCCCATATGGAGACTCAGAAGTTTTGTGAAGAAAGTTTGCTAAAACTAGCACAAGCCTGCCAGAAGTCAACATGATACACTTAGATTTCGTAAGGTACATAAACAACCTTCATTTAATCAGCAGATCTGGCAAGGTCAAGATTAGGACTGATTAGGACATAAAGAATAAAGACAATAAATCAATAAAATTAATAAATAATCTCATCTAGCATTAGAGGTTGGTGTGAGAGAGTTGGCAGGAAATAATTAAAACACATTCACTGGGAGATTTGGTTATCTTTTATTACTGTTATTTATTCCTCCTACTTCTAAATAATGCAAATTTCCACCCATGCTGCTGCTACTGGTGCAAAACACAGCTGGCCCTGAGGGATAGTGAGAAGTCTGATGTCTGTTCCCCCCCCCACACTCCCTTTAGTGGCTGCTCTGGAGAGGTATGCATTGCTATCAATGCCCACTGATAGATTTTGACAAAGCTGGGAATAAACAGTGTAGGTTCCACCTGATGGTCATCAGAAGTCACCTGCCTTGACACCAGAAGCTGAAAAATTCCTTGATAGTGTCCTGCAAACGGGTTTTAAGTGTTGTGGTTTGAATGTTAAAGGTGAATATTTATTGCCATTAATCAGTGTTTAGACACTGAAGAGGTTGATACAGTAAGCTTTTTAATGAGGTCACTTTCTGGAATTAAGAAAGTTTATTTAAAGAAAAAGGCAATTTTTGTAGAAAATGTGATCAACATTGGGTGCATGGGACATAACTTTTTTTCTTGTGGAAACTACCTTGTTTTGTTTTGAAATACTCTGGTTTGGTGTTATTCTGAAATCTGAGATCCTGTTTTTCATTGTGGTCAGGTTTTTTGAAGGTCGTTTATACCTACATAGGCTAGCCGTACGGCTACCGCTCAGTGATGCCACACAGAATTGTAAGTGCATTGTGGAGAGCGGGTCTGTCCCATTGTTGGAGAGAGGATGGCGTTCAGTAGCGGAGTCTGGATTTTGTTAAGATGAGCTCTGTTCAGTACTCGGCTGTGCAGCAGTTCTTACTGGTAAGACCAGCACTTCCCAGTGCTGCAGAGGAAAGAGCTCAAGCATCAGTCATCCTCATAGCGAGTGATAACGTGGATGAGTACAGTGGCTCGTGAAACGTGTTTTTCTACAGTATTTTGCTCTGCAGGGTGAATGGATGAAACTCAATGCTTGTGAAGGAGTGTCCCAATACCTTTGTGCTGCTTGTTGTTTCTCTGGTTTTGTTTTGTCCTTCCTTCAGAAACAGGAAAACTGATTAACGTATAATTTCTAATTAACTACAAAACTCAGTCTGCAATATTTATTTTTACTGTAGCTAAGGCCTTGAAAGTTGCTCACAGGGAGAAATTAATTATGTCTTTAGACAGTAGTTGTCTCTTTCCATCATGAGTCAACACTAACTTGCAGTATTTATCAACACTTTTTAATAAGATTAAATTTACATTTGCAGATAATATTCATATACATAGAGTAGCTGCGATTACTAGAGATATTTTTTTTTAAAGTGTGTTATCTTCATTGTTGCTTTTGAATGCTATTTTATTATTGCAGCAATGTAAATACATACTAACCTCGCAGCTTCTGGGAGGGTCTGGCTGGTGTCTTCACAGGTCTAGAGCGTATCAGAAGCGATTTCTGCTGTTCTGTCCCACCTTGCCTCAGCAACCTGTGTGCTGCTGAGAACCAAATGTCCTCCCAACACTCGCATTCCTTCTGCCGCAGTTCATTGCTGCAAGTCAATAAAACAAAGTAGAATTTCTTAAAGCCGTTTGTTTGCTTGTTTGTTCGTTTTACTTGTCATGCTTTTGCTTTCCCAGCAAAGAGCTGCTGGGGCCAAATGTTATGCCTCTTCAGGTTTCACCTTCCCACATGCTTGCTAATTGGCCCTTTTGGGGCGGGTTTGTGTCTGTAGCTTTTTGGGGCATAACAGCTGCATGCAATATGCTTCAGGAATGGAGGTGATAGAGTGGCATTCGCATGCACAGCTGTGTTTATTTCGATATGAGCTAAAAACTGCCCAACTCCAAAATACACTACCGTAAGTGAGCACCACCAGAGCAACTGGAGGTCACCATATAGGGAGTCGGGGTTTATGTGCCCATCCTGCAGCACGGCTGGCTTGCCTCGAGCTCTCAGCAGAGAGAGGTAAATGCCATGAAGAGCTGTGCATTCGTGGGTGTCACTGAGCTCATGGGGAGATGATGATGGGAGGCACCTTGAAAATACTGATACATCTTTCTTTATAGCTCTTGTGTGAAAGGCCACCTCCTACTTGAGGCAAAAGTCCCATTAGGTATGGAATGAGAAATGTTGCTGTTAACTCGGCACTGAATTTGTTTTGACTGCTTTTTATGCTACTTCTTTCCCTGCAACTGGGAGCAGACCAGATTATGGAGAGGGTTATTCCCATCTCTTGCAGCTCAGGGATTCCCTGCTGTAATTATCAGCAGTTCTCTGAGTAGTCTTTGAAAGTCCTACCTCTGCTGCTTCTGCAAGCCCTGCATGAACTCCCCAAGGCAAACGAAGTGCCAAATACCTCCGAAGATGTGCAGTCTGCTTTGTGTCCACCGCTTAGTTGATCTTTCCTGTTTCTATCACACTTATTCAAGAATGCATTTCGGTATCTGAGATGTAATGTGAGGTAGTGGCTAGTGACTTTATTGTGATATTGTGCGTTAAGCCCCCACCTGTTTTTTAAAAAAGAAGCCACCAAATAGGAATCTCAGCAGTAATCATAGCTACCTAGTTACTGTTCTAAAGCAACTGTTGCTGTGTGATTTATTCACCAAAAGACAAATAACACAATTCTCTTAAAACTAGCTGAGCGCTGGTTTTAGTTGAACAAATAGAGAGATGCATGCAAAGTTGTGAGTTTTTACACTGCAGCTACAGGACTGCAGTTAGGGATAAAGTTTGCAGTCATCTAGTTCTTTATTTGCTATCAGCCGTGAGCATGGTTCACAGGGAAGAATGTGGTGTGACTTGGCACATCAGCTTGTGAGATGCATGGTGCCCAGTAAGGCTTGACCAACAGTTTAGATCTGTCCATGTTTACCATCTGCCTTCCTAATTCTGCTGGGAGTGGGGACAATGTAAACAGAAGAAGTTTCCATGGGGATTTTGTTTTTTTAAGTGCCATTTACCTTTCTTAAAATCGGCACTTAAAGAGCATGCCTTACTTGACAGTTGCTGATGAAAATAGTGCTTGTCTATGTGCCCTTAAAGACTCATGTGCCTGAACTATCATGTGATGAATTTTAGCTATACTTAGAAGGGAACTAATGCTGACTTTCACCCTTTAAGAACTTTATTTTGATGTGTGACCTAGCTAGCCTTTTCTTATTCTTGGTAATGTCCTATTTTCATAGCAGTCAGTGTTCAGTGTGATGGCAGCAGGTAAGAAGCATACCAAAATCTGTTCATGTCCTCAGATAACTGAGGATAACTTCCGTCTTTTTTTGTATTCATTTTTCCAATTCTGAATGTGTTGTAAACTAATTGATATATAGCAAAAATAAATACTTGAATTGTAATACTCAGTTACATACGTAAGTCTAGTCTACTTCTTAAATCAGAGCTTTAAAATAATAATTCACACAGTGTTTGGTATTTCAGTTCTTAAGGTTTCTCTTCCACAAACTTTGTCTTAGCATCGTTTGCCTGATATTTCATCTCTTTTTATATTTTTCTGGTGAAGCAGATATCTTTTTACTGTGTTGGAAAAGTTGTTATCCTGTTTACAAGCTAGTATTTTGTACTGGTAATTCTGTACTGGTAGAAGTAAACTGTAGCAGTTTTTGTGCTCTGTACTTTCGTAGTCTTTGAAAATCAGATCATGTTTTTCTCAATAAGGTGTTTCCCCGCCTTAAATGATTGCAGAGAGCTTCCACCTTGGTGGCAGCCTTCCTCCCTGAAAGTGGAACTGCTTTTTTGAGTAGTGAAATGTAGGATATTTCTAAATACTGTGCAATCTTATTTCTTAGTCTTTTATTTACTGTATTGCTTAATGGCACACCATGGGATATGCTCTGTGTGTAAGTATGTATATATAAGGTATGTAATGGCATTTAGAAAGAGGGAATGGAAAATGAAATGTTTACTTAAGGAAACTTTTGCTTAGCTTACACCTTTACACCTTTTCTGCTTTTGAAACTTCACTGCAGCCTAACATCAGCATGCCGCCTTCTTTTTGTTCATTTTCTTGGCGACATTTTGCTACTGGATGTACATTGTCAGAAACAAAGAGCAAAACATGGATTAACAATTAGCAATAAATGTGTCAACAGAAGTTCAGTTGTAACCTGTGCTTGCTTTTACTATTGTATTGTGAGGAGGAAAAAAAACTCCAAAGTACAGTACAGCACAGAGGAGCAAAGGGTAAAAGTTATTATTTCCTCATACGGTGATTACATAGCTTTAGAGAATTAGGAAATTAAAAGTAGTAGGAGGAAAAGTATTTGCAAAGGTCTTTAATCCTAACATGCTGTGCTGCCTTGTAACATTTTTGGCTGTCTGTTCTCTTCCCTCTCAGTAAAAATTATAGAAATGTAACAATTCACATTGCTTGCTTTTCAGCACTGGACTTCTTGTTCTGAGGAATGGGAGCAGGTGAAAATTAGGGCTGGTTAGCCCCGGGTAAGGTGCATGCATCCTCCGTGACAGAAATTCTAAAAATAAGTAGTTCTTCCAAATAAGTAAGATAGGAGGGAAAGAGCTTCAGCATATCTAAGAACAAAGCCAGGAAGAAAACTTCTGCTATAACATCCTTCTCCTATAAAAAACATTTATCGAGATTTAAAATCAGTAAAAGATTATCTGTATCGCTAAAAGAGGGTATTTTTAGGCTTTGCAGGGAAATTACAGTGGCCATAGAAGGGACCTTTAAGTTCTGCTCTGACCCAGAAGACCAGAACCTAAATCTTAAAAACTTTTGCTTTTTGTCTGACTGGAACAGATCTTGTTGAAATTCAGCTGCTCTGTTCTTGATCAGGCAAGTAGTGAGGGAAAAGGGGACGGGGATAAAAAAGTTGTATGTTTTCTGTTTTGCAGTTCTTCCAAGAAGACAGCTGGATCTGCTTTTAGCTCTGTATTGGTTCGTTCACGGCAGCTGGCTGTTTATCACAAATCCATGGGCACTAGGGCTGGGGACAGCTCAAAACATGGCTTAGCTTCCTGGGGAAGCAGGATGTGGATGGGACTAATCTCAAAAAAGAAAGTGCCCCTTTGCTAGGGCCTTGGTGGTATGATTGGAAGAGGGCACTGATAATCGTTCAGTGGCTTATTTTGCTCTCCAGA
This sequence comes from Ibidorhyncha struthersii, assembly GCA_013398815.1. Lineage (NCBI taxonomy): Eukaryota > Metazoa > Chordata > Aves > Charadriiformes > Charadriidae > Ibidorhyncha > Ibidorhyncha struthersii. The sequence goes on along the minus strand of VZSZ01011826.1, from coordinate 120,344 downwards.
TAATGCGAGTGAATACGAAAGCCATCCTTTTGTTACTAAGAACATCTGATTTAGTTTTAGCTTTATACATGCCACATAGTTTCCTGCCTAGGAGTGGCCTTCTGCGAAGAAACACATGAATCGCATTAAAGATGCATTGTTTCATTGACAGCCCTCCTGTGTTGCTCTTCAGAAAATTAAGTTCTTGTATTGCCTTCTCCCTAGAATTTGGTTAGTGTTTAAAGATGCACTGCCATCTGTTTATGTCTGTGTGCTCACAGGGTGACAGGGTGATAAAGATATATCTTATTTTGCTATTTCTTTACTAATGTGCTGCTATCCAATAATAACCAATAACCAAAAAGATTTGAAAAGTAACATATTTACGGATCTCCATAGAAAGGTACAGTTTTTGCAGTTTGTGCTGGACTTGATTCACTGTCTCAGGGTTATAGGAAGGTAACTTTTCAGATCCATACGTCATTTGGGGAATTACAAATTTAATTCTCGCTTGACGTGTGCTGTAAGACATAGATGGCCCCTTGTTCATAGAGAGTGTCTGCTCGTGTCAGCACCGAGGTGTAGTTTTGGCTGACAGACAATTTGAATGAAAGCCGAGTTTATTGTGATGTGACTAACTGGTGCAAAAACGAGTGTCGGTGCCGTGAGCCTCGATGCAGCGCCTGGCAGTTGTACTACACATGTCCCAGCAGCTGGACACAGAATCACAGAATCACAGAATAGTCAGGGTTGGAAGGGACCTCTGGAGATCATCTAGTCCAACCCCCCCGCCAGAGCAGGGTCACCTACAACAGGTTGCACAGGACAGCGTCCAGGCGGGTTTTGAATGTCTCCAGAGTGGGAGACTCCACAACCTCTCTGGGCAGCCTGTTCCAGTGCTCCACCACCCTCAAAGTAAAGAAGTTCCTCCTCATGTTAAGATGGAACTTCCTATGTTCAAGTTTGTGCCCATTACCCCTCGTCCTATCAATGGGCACCACTGAAAAAAGACTGCTCCCATCCCCCTGGCATCCTCCCTTCAAGTATTTGAAAGCATTAACAAGATCCCCCCTCAATCTTCTTTTCTCCAGACTAAAGAGACCCAAATCCCTCAGCCTCTCCTCATATGAAAGATGTTCCAATCCCCTAATCATCTTTGTAGCCCTTTGCTGGACCCTCTCCAGCAGATCCCTGTCCTTCTTGAACTGCGGAGCCCAGAACTGGACGCAGTATTCCAGATGCTGCCTCACCAGGGCAGAGTAGAGGGGGAGGATGACCTCCCTCGACCTGCTGGCCACACTCCTTTTGATGCACCCCAGGATGCCATTGGCCCTCTTGGCCGCCAGGGCACATTGCTGGCTCATGGTCATCCTGTTGTCCACCAGGACTCCCAGGTCCTTTTCCACAGAGCTGCTCTCCAGGAGGTCGGCCCCCAACCTGTACTGATGCATGGGGTTATTCCTCCCCAGATGCAGTACCCTACATTTACCCTTGTTGAATTTCATTAAGTTCCTCTCTGCCCAACTCTCCAGCCTATCCAGGTCACGCTGTAAACACCCGCTTGCTTGTGAGCACCTCTCCTTCCTGGCGCCCTGTGGCAGGGCGGTGTGTGCCTCGTGCCACGAAGCAGATGCAGGGCTGTAGATTAGAATTTGTAGGAGCGGGACATAATTCTTGTGCAATTAGTCAATCAGCACACTTTTCGTATGCACTGACACTCTCAGAAATTGCCACTGCACAGGTGTTTGAAAAAGAAGCGGGGCATGAGCATGAGAAGATGCTTTGAATAATTAATATAGGCGTTAGCTCACCCTCTCACTGAGAAGGAGGAAGACAGGTTATGTGAACTGTATGCTGACTTAAATTACTTGGATTAAATGACAAAGTCCCTGAGCATTAGGAACAGGTTGTTTTAACGGTGGTTTGACTAGCTGGCAGAGAGGAACACCCCTGTGGGGGACAAGTGCCTAGCCCCAAGTTGTGGTCCCCTCCTTTGGGTGTTCTCTGCAGTTCTCTGCAGGTGGCCACATGCAGCAAGATGTTTTTGGCCGCATGCAAGGCAGAGTATGACACTTGCAGAAAAATGACAAGTCTTTCTTCATGAGCTGTTGAGCAAGAAGAGTTTGGTGATAACCCAGCTAGCCTGGCTCCACTGCACTCCGCTGCAGGTGCTGCCAGACAGTCTCCCGTGGGTTCACGCCAGCTTCAGGTCAAAACGTTAGTTGGGTTTGATGGCTCTTTGCATGCTCAGTAACAAGAGGCAATCTTGCGTGTGGTGGGGTGGCTGGCAGGTTTTTGCTGCTGTGGAATCCCATGCCCCTCCTGCCAGAGTATGCAGGCTTGCAGTCCACAGGCTGTGGTGCGGAGATGCTGGCTTTGGAAGAGGGACCAGAGAAACCTGCTCACCCGTGGGGTGAATGCAGAAAGCCTCAGAGAGATGATCTGTGGCCAGGGGAGGAGGCAAGAAAAAATGTGCACACATGCCAGCTGCTCCTGAGGGATGCTGTGTGATGGGGTGGGAGGGGAAGGCAGCCTGGAGGATGTCTGGAGTGTGTTCTCTGGCCAAGCTGAAGCTGTGTGTTTGTGCTGTCAGTGCAATGGCAAAGTTGCGGAGTTGGTGCCATTTCCAAAGGGCCACAGCAACTTAAAGAGAAATGGGCCCATGTTAATATTGAGGTTGTAGGTGCAGTCTGGCATTTATTAGTGATGGATGTTGACACTGTGGGCTCTAGAGTTGCATGGAGAGTAGGAATTTACAGTCTTCTGTTGTAAACTGATAGAGGAAAAGTGAGAGGCTGGCCGTTGCAATATTGTCTTCTTGCTCCTAGATTCTTCCATTTTCACTGTGGAAAAAGCCTGTAATTTCTCTGTTCCTGTATGGTAAAGACTGGTTGATACTGAAGTCCACAGTAGCCTTATAATATATAAGAAAAGAGCTACCAGGATTTGGGTCTTGTTTGGGGGCAAGAAGCAGCATTTAAGGCTCGATGGGGACAAAGCTGATCTGCTGCTGGAGCTGTCTCATGTAAAGATACTCCTTCAACGGGGACCGCCGTGGAATAGCTACATGGGCAAATGCTGCTCGACAAAAGTATTTGAACTTACCAACTGTCCCACAACATCACAGTTGCAATGACACCACCCTTTTGTCGCAGAAGACTTACCGTTTCTCTGACTATATATAGCATCTCAGATGTAAAATCGGAAGAGACAGACTGAGATTTGGCCGTCAACCTCTAAATATATTTCATGCTTGTGCCACTGTGTATGAAATGTCACTGAAAGTAAATTCCTGGGCACTTTGTAAAAGAGTTAAATTTGTCTGTTTACCGGAGTTTGTGCCTCAAAATCCTTGCACCTTGTCCTAGATGCAAAGTCTAAATGAGATCATAGGGCATTTCATGAGCTGTTTGTAAACATCCTTGATTGGTTTATTCAACTCAACCTTCAAGTTTATCTACCTTTAAATTCACTTTAAATAAGCAAATTCATTTTAAAGTATTGATATCTGCAGATGTGCTTTTATGACTCTTCTTCAACTTCTAATGGTTAAAGCCAAGAGAGTGAAAAGGATGCTGTGTTTCATCCTGCTCCACTGAGTGAACAGATGTGATGGGTAGTTTATGTACATGCTGTAGAGGAGAAGGTGAACTGCTTCTTGTACCAGGCACAGTAGCTCCAGGGTTGTCCGCACTGAGAGGCCACAGATACACTGCAGCTGGCATGCATGCATTATCCCCAATATGGGGTTCCTTTTCTAACTTAACACCTGTTTTGGAAGGCTTTTCATTTGTTACTGGTGCTGGGTTTGAGCCTTTGTCTTGTCAAATGAAAATGCTGCTCAGCACACATGTTGTTTCATTTCCCTCTTCAAGAATGAGCTACTTCAAGCCATAGAAGCCTCAGCACTCCTGCTTCTCCACAAAAAAAATGTGGACAGCCTAGTTGCATCCTTCGGGCTCCCTGTCACAGCAAGCATTGCAACCCATAGCAGTATCATACTGGCCTGAATTCATGTACTTTCATGTGACTCATTATTCACTGGCATAAACCAAAGGGAGTGTCTTTTACATCACCCATTAGGAATTTCAGGTATAAAAAAAAAAAAGTTGTTTTTTTCTACCCTGAGTTGTGTTTCTTTTTCTAGGTTGTTTTTTTTTTTTCTCTAATACAAACAGAAATTGGTTTCTGAGTTACAAAACTGCAGCCTTCTGAAGGTTTGGGGTTTTTTTTGCTTTATAATATAATGTGATGACAACGATGATGTCAGGAATGATTTCCAGAAGAGATGGGTGGTCTGAGAATGTTTGCAGGGTGTGGGGGGCCTGCAGCACTTTGTGATGGGTGTCATCTGAACAAACCTGTCCGTGTTCAGGCTCATAGCACGTAAGCAAAGATCACACTCTTGCACATTAGACTTGGGCCACCAAGTCAGTAGACTAGACAAAGCAAGAAGATTTTAGCCCAGTTCTGTATTGATGGGGTGTCCTCTTTATCGGGAGTGACAGAAGCATGATGTACAGGATCCATATAAAGACTTATTTTTACCAATGAATGCTGATCTTGATAGCGAGAAAATAGTGACAGCTGCCACTCCTGGCTGACAGTGAGTGTGGTGTATCTTGGAGAACAGGCATGGTTACCTAAAGTCCATTAGGCTGACCTAATGAACATTCGGATACTTGGGAGGGCTGTGGCCTGGCCTATACTAGGGAAGGCTGCTTGTACTGCAAGTTCTGTTTTGTTTTAACTTGTCACTTGCTTGACAAAAATTACTGAAACCAAGGTTTTCTTTTTCATGTATTAGCTGGTTGTTAGACCCAAGGTTGGTTATGGTAAGAAAAGTATTGAATATACTTTACCCCATTTTGTAAGATTATATCTGCAGTCCATTTTTTAGGAAGACGTTGTTCATGACAAGGGTCTTCTGCATGCTAAGTACACATGAAAGAGTACAAACAAGGCAAGTAAAATGATCTGGGGATGGAGCTGCCGTATGAACTGGGAGAGAAGACTGAGGTTTATAAAATCGTGAAGGGTGTGGGTAAGCGGAATCCACGCTGATGTTCACCAAGCCCTGAAATGAAAGAATTTGGTGGCACTCAGTAAAATTTATAGGACATCGGTTTAAAACAAGAAGAAAGTATACAGTGGGTATTGACAGCCTGGGACTCCCTGCCCCGCGAGGCAGCAGAGGCAGGCGGCATCAGCAGGGTCAGAAAGGGGCTAGTCAAATTCCCAGGAGACTTACGTGGTTATTAAAATGACACAGTAAGGGTATACCTTCAGATATTCCAAATCCAATCATGGTTGGTGCTGGGAGAATGCAGAAGCATGGACTCATCATCAGGCACGTGTACTCTTCTTAAATAGTGTATCTGGTTGCCGCTAATGAAAATGAGGTAGTCTAGATGGACCATTTGTCTGGCTCCACAGGGTGCTTGTTATGTTTGTGTCTGCTGGGTAGAATTTTGAAATCCTTCCCTTGTTGCTTGGTTCCAGAAAGTCAATGAGTGGCTTGTGTAGAACAGCTGATTTCTTTTCTGGATCCTCCAGACCCCCTTCGGATAACTCCATATGAAGGGAAACTAAAACCCACCAGCTGATGGTAGAGCATTGCTGTCATCGCTAACAAATGTGACACAGCAGTACTGGGGGAAATTCAGAAAATTGCTGGGTTATTTAGGGTAGCTAGAAGGATCCAATGCCTTTGAAAGATTTCCATTTATGTCCACTTTCAGAGGCATTTCTGTACTGAAAGCTGGCCGTTAAAGCCCAGCTCCTGTGAAGTAGGTGGGTGGCTTGGGAGAGTGAAGTAGAAGCTTTGTAGAAGCTCAGGTCAGGAGATGAGAAGGAAACCATTTCAAGTATGCAGAAGAAAACCCGTCAGACCCTTATGTTACTGAAGGTTGTACATTTATTCTGTGCTTGCAGAAATAACAAGGCAGGCAGATAGCTTAATGCAAGGCTGCTTAACATGGGGGGAAGACAGCTTAGGACATCCCCATGGAAGTGACTAATGGTTAAGTCCAACATAACTTGAGAATTAGAGCCTGATATTGCACTAGTTGGGAGTTTGTAGTTCAAAAGCAACGAAGCTCAGAGTCGAGTCTGATTTTTTTTGTTTTGGTTTGTTTTTTTTTTGTTTTGTGGCAGAAGGGAAGCACATGCCCTGGCTGGGAGCACTCTGTTCTTTTTTTTCAGCTTGCTGACTCAGGTCCCAGAGTTTCTGAGCCATCACTCTCTTCTTAACAGAGCTTAGCTCAGCTTTTGCCTGGAGCTCTGCTGTAGAGAGAGACCTTTTACAGGCCAATGCCGTAAGTGGAGGGAGTGAGGAAGGCGGGCAGGTAAATTCATGCTGACCGTAGCGGTATCTTGTTAATTAACTCGCCTGTGGAAAGGATTTACAAGGCTTCTTTTGCTCCCATCATACTGCAGATCCCGCAGAAAAAAGTATACCACAGTGAAAGGTGGCTGTTTTGGTTGCCTGCTTAAATATAGTCCAAAAAAATTGCCTGCCGTATTGCATATAGCAAGAATCGTCTCTCGATCATCTCTGTTGATGGAGGAGGCTAAATCACAACAGAGTGCTGCCTGAGAGAGGGTGCAAGAAACACTGATCACAGGGAATTTTTACTTTTGCATCTTAGAGTGGTCTAGGCAAACAGCCTGTGCTAGTGATTTATTTTGTTCGGTTAGTGAGACTTAAGCAGCAACTGAACTTGCATAGTTTTGCATGTGATTTGGATGCAACATTGAAAAGGCATTTGATCTACAAGTATGTGAATGGGTGAATTTTTACATGATTAAATAATTCAGTGAAATTTAAAATTGTTCAGTCTACCCTTATCTCAAAGTTGACTGCTCTGTGTCTGACCTGAAAAAAATCCTCATATGCCTGCATTCTTAACTTGATTTTTAATTTTAATTATAAAAAACAACAACAACAAAAAATACTTCTCCCTTACAAACTTTGCCTTTCAGTTTATTGGCCGCCTGTTTTGATAAACATATGGATAAGAACAGAACCACAGTAAGGGTAAGATTGAAAAGAAAGTATCAGTGAGATACACAGTCATTCTCCCAGGGTAGATACCAACCACAGAGCAACTCCCCACATACTTTCTCTTTTGCAGTTGCTGGCTTCAGCCCTTGCTTCATCTAAATTGCACCTGGCATATTTGGTTGAGGGTATGAATTAGGTTGCAGACATTCCTGTTTCCTGTAGAGCCGCACAAGTTTGGAAAGTGCTTGCCCCTCTGGCTGAGCAGGAGGAGGGATTTCCAGTGCCAATTTCTTCTTGCATCTAGAGAAATTACCATCCATGTGTTTAGATGGGTTTTGCATGTATCTTGGCTGTTGTTTGCAAATGTTATCAGTATCTTGCAGAATGAAACTGGGCGAGTTCTACTGCTGGGACAACCCACATGTGAGAGGAAAGTGTCTGGCAGAAGTCTTGTTGCACTGATATGTAACAGGAATGGAGCAGTGCCAGTTCTTCCTCGAGTGTTGTGTCTTGTGGGTCAACTTGCTCTGTTAACTTGCCCAGGCCTACTTAATCACTGCTTTGCACTTGCTGGACAGGGTTGCGGAGCTGGTTTCTCTCCTGGGACCATCCTCTGACTGCATCCATCTGAGCAATTGGGAGCCAGTACCTTTGAATCCTGCACAGCTCTGCCCCACAACGTGCCCACTGTTAGTCCAGATCTTAAGCAATAGCATCTTAATGTCTCAGCCACGCTCACCCTGTGAGTGGTTCAAGATATCTGCAGATCTGGAGTTTGTGTTGAGTGGTTGATGCGACCATTTACTCTTAACAGTCTGTGCATGCCATGAGAAAAAAGAGAATTTATATGCCTATCTACTTAGCCTAAAGCCCCGTTGCCTGGGAAGCCAAGGCCTGTCTTCTTGAATCCCACAAACGAGTGTGTGTGCATCACCATTTCCCACATGTGGCTGCGTCCCCTGGACAGGAGAACTTTCATGATTACTTTTCTGGCTTAAGAGCTGAGTTATATTTCTCTTCTAATTACTGTGTTGACAACATGCCATTCTACAACCACTCTTAGATCAAACCTCAACTGTTTTCTGTCTTAAGCCCCTCTTGCAAACATCCGATTAAAGTGGGAGCCTGGGTTTTCTGCAAGGTCTGTGCCTCTTGAGTCTACAGCTCTGCTGTGTGGGTGCCAGAACTTATGTATACATACTCAGATATTTCTGATGCAGAAGTACTGGCATAGGTGTAGGTGACCTGACAAGATGCAGCACAAAGCGGGACCGAGGTTCTTGTCCCTTGTGATTAGGACAGGATTAGGACATAGGCTTTATGTTCTGCCTGAAGAATCACCATTCTGGAAAAACCTGTAAAAGCTGGGGTGTCGTGATAGTTTGTAGAAACTGAGGATCATGTATGTTTAAGGTTTCTGCTATTGAACCTCAGGGCAGAAGAGAGTTTGAATATCTAATTCAAAACACTTTAAACAACTGCTTCATTGAGCAATAACACTTCATGTAGCTAGTCTCTGCTTGTTTTGCATTTGCCCTAGGGTTTGTAAATCACAGTATTCACAGGCAGGCATGGGGTGAGCATGTAAAAACACATGGGCAGAAAGTTGAAGAGTTGGGAATGGAATATATAAGTGCCTCTACTATTTTTCTTTTGTAAGATGTCTGTACTAGAGAAAATGCTTTGCTGTAGAGCAGGCTAAGTTTTTCTCTGTGTATTCCAGCTGGCCTCTGGTGTTGTCCTGCGCCTTGCCCACACAAGACACTTCTGTCAAAGTGCAGCTATCGGGGGGTGTGTTGCTGGGGAATCACATGCAATACTTTTCTAAAAACAGTCTATGTAAATGTCGGTGCAATTTCAGAAATTCAGTTCCCCATGTATTCTTGTGGCTCAAATCAGTATGAATACCCTTCCTCCATGAGTCTGCTGCGTTAGATCATTTTTTTTCCATACTTTAACAGCTGTTTAATAGGCAGGTTGTCAGCTGCAGTTACATTTCATCTGGGGAAAAAAAGGAAGAAACCCATTCTTCCACTTACCTTAGGTAGCAAATTATTAGACGCTGTGTTTTTCTCTTTTTTTTTTCTTTTCTCCTATCTGTTGGACTGAATTTGCTTCCTAAATTACTAATCCTCATTTAAGCTCAGAAGCAGCCTTGTTTTAACTAAAGGTGAGTTTGTTTCTTAATGGAGGTACTTAAGCCTGCACAGCTTTGAAACCAATAGAAGTGTACCCAGAAGGGAGTTTGAAGCAGCAGGTCGATTACATCTCTTTAAGCCACAACAAAATGTAGACCTGAGGCCCTGTTTTGGCTTTCAGCAGTGTCTTTATTAATTTTACGTCAATTCTTACCTCAATTGCATTTGCTTCTCGCTATTAGGAAGCTGTCCTCATGTGTGTCCATGATGGTGACTTGTGTTTTTGAGACTGGTAAGATGAAACTTAACAGATTTTACTTTTAAACCCACAACGAGTTTCCAGGTATGCCGCAGCATGGGTTTTAAGCCGGGGCTCACTTTTGTGGCTGACCCGCTCTAATCTGGGACTGCAGTGCACCTAAAAGAGGTGGGTCCCCCACAGGGCCCCCTCCCACCCGTCTGCTCGTAGCCGTCCCTGGGTGCGTGCTCTCACGTCTCCCCTTGCACAAGCGATAGTAGCGGTGCAGCTGGTGGTGTGAGCTGAGCAAGCTCAGGCAACTAGCGAACATCCAGCCCTGCAGAAGTGCCGAGATGGGACCCTGGAGGAGTTTGGCCAGATGGATGCAAATCTTGTGTCAGGTTTCCTGAGCAGCCTTCCCTTGAGCTTTCTTTGCTTCTAGCGGGATAGGAGGCTGCAGACTGGCAGAACATGAGTTGCCTGATAAAGCAAGGGCTACATTAGACGGCATGTGTGTTTTACTGTGCTCAGTTGGTTAGGTTTACAGTGGTGCGGGACTTCTGCTGCAGCAGTGTACAAAAAACATACAGTGAAAGCAGGGAGGCACACCTGTTACCGTGTTAGTGAGAAGCACAGAGCTCTGCTGAATAAATTAGAAGTGGGTGAATTGATTGATTCAGCCCTGTTTACCCTTGGGTGCACTGCTGGTAGAGCCCGATGTCCGGCTGAGTGCAGCCGGCCCTGAGGCAGTGCCTGTCCTGAGAAACTTAACATGGAGACAGGTGATAATTTTTCAGTAAGCAGTCGTTGTGACTCAGTAAAAATTGCCTTTCTTGAACTTAAAGCATAAGTTTATATCCTGATGGCAGGGGCAGGGATGGGAGTGATGCTTTAATATTTCTCCCTTTGAAAGGAAGTAGTTAATATTTTCCTAAAAGCTCACAGATTTCAAACTTCGGTCTTGGCTGCAAACTCAGCCAGCAACCCACTTTTCTATTTTTTTTTTTTTGCCATGCTTCATTGTTTCAGAAATCTGATAATTATTGTTATGCCTGGAATCTTGTGATGGGCCTCTCGGCATCATGGTCTGTGTTGGATGCCTGTTTTATTTTGTTGTTTGTAGCCTTTTGCTTGTACAGTCTTTATGACAGCTTCATGTCCTGCCCTCTGTTGAGCAAGAGATCGTAAATTTAAGAGTATACGGCAGAGTTTAGGGAGGAGGAGTTGCAATGGCGGTCTTTTTGCATTCTTGGAAAATTGATGTCAGGACTGTACTAAAAATGAAGTGATCTGTGCTTTTGTTCCTTGAAGGGGAAAGCTAAGCGATATTAGCCTGTGTGGTGGAGCTCCATCAGTTGTAAGAGACAGCCAGCTTCTCTATCATATATAGATATATCGTCGTATACCTTTGACTCAGATTCACATGGTGCTTGCACTAATTCATTTCTGGATTTTCTTTTCCTTTGCTAATCTGCTTAGCTTTTAAATACTTCCATGCACATACTGTCAGAGCCAAATCAAATGTAATTGGAAAAATGTGACTGGTTCGTTGAGGAGCTGTCAGCCTAAGTCAGGCTGGGGTCGGCAAAGCAGGGTGTTCTTCATACACCTAAGCTCCACCTATCTGAGTCAACAAAAGGAAATGCTGTTTGGATTGCAGAAAACTTGAAACAGAGCCAAGGGGATGCATCTCTGCAGACCTGGACGAGTCAAATCTGTTGCTCTGAGGATGCGGGTTGTGATCAGGCTGCCCCCATGGTGGGCAGGGAAGGGGGAACAGAGCCGTCCAGCAGCCAACTAGCCACAAAAACTGCTGCGGGTTTGCTTCTGCCTCTCACTTGGCTCGGCAGCCACCTGCCCAGGGCGACAGCGCCCTGCTTTTGTACCTGCAGCCTGAGCTTCAGGCAAGCACTGCTTCTTGGTTGAATCTGCCATATGTGGGTTGAAAGAAAACTGCACACCCAGAAAACCTCTCACCGCTGGGACCTGCAGGGGACAGGTCTCGCAGTCAGCTACGCACTGTCCCAGCGTGGGGTCTGTGCCAGCTCTGGTCCCCCCACCCCGCAGGCTTCTATGCGGCAGCTGTTGGCCACCAGGTTTGTCAGGGGATGGGGATGCACGTACTTGCTTTGGCTGCATCTGCAGTGGGGTCCTTCTGCCCTCACCTCCCTGGGAGACATCGGAAATTGCAACTGATCCGCTGCTCGCTGGTACAGCTCTTCTGTAGGTGCTCTTCACCTAAAAACCTTATAACCCTGCCTATCTAAACCTTTGGGTAGTCTAAAACTTATAGGTGCCAGCAAATGTGAGGAAGCTGCTGTGGTACAAGGGAGGCTAGGGACAAACTGCAGAAAAGCTCAGGCTAGACCAAAACCCACCAAGGCCAATTGCAAATTCAGCTGGTTACATCCTCACTGAGGACATACCCAAAGCAGCGGTCCTCCTTGGAGGCTGTCAGAGCGCCGCAATTCAACTTCAGACACCAGGACAGTGATGGGGTTTGTGATAGCTAGGACGCTGATTAAGAGGAATATATTAACTGCTACAGTGAAATTTGCACTGAAGATGAGACTGTAAACACTCAGAAATGCGAACTGCTTAATGTACCTAACTTCTTAAAACTGTAGGTTTTTAACTGCCTTTTTCTTGTCTGTTCCAGGTTGCATGTCTGGTTGGACTTGATGCATGGCATTTGCATGACACCTAACAGCCTAGCTCTGGATGTGTCACTGAGCAAACATGGCCTACCCAGCAAATACTAACAGCAGTGCTACAGGTAACTAATTGGGAAAACTTTCCCTCCCCTTTGGATTATTAATTTATTTTTCTAAAAACTTTTTCCTTAAATTGTGAAAGTAGCAGAAAAGGGAAGTAGCAGCAGCTAAAACTAAATACTGAAAACTAATTTCCTGGTAGATCAGAGCCTGTCTGTTCCACCCCCCAAATAATCTTGTGAATATTTAAAGTGTGGAAGGCTGTTTGCAAAGATGTACGGGCTGGCACTCAGTCGTTCAGCACACAGTGCTCTCTGCTTGCAAGGACCTACGCCAGCTAACACCAGACCCTGAGAGGCCTAGGGGTTTGCTGCAAAAAAGTCATGTGGTTCTTATCCTGTGTCTGTAATTAATTTGTGAGATTAACACATCGAATCCCCAGCCCTTCCTGATCGGGCTGATTTTTGTTTCTCGCTTCTCAGCAAAACATAAAAGCATTTCTCAAGCAACGTCAAGAGGAGGTGTTCGGTTCATTTAACTTTTTCGTTATTTTAAGAAGCTACTGAGATGTCTGTTTTGGTTGGGTGACGCTTTGAAATAGATTGCTTGGCTTGTTCAAAGGTTGCTGTGGAGGACTGATGGGGCAGGAGAGGGCAGAGATTGCAGAATGATTGATAACAGCACAGCAGCAGCGTTCCTCCTGCAGTTGTGTCAATATTTTCCTGTTCTCCTGCAGTGATCACTGCACAAACGTAGCTTTAGCCCACTACAGTTGAGGCTGCTACAGGGGGGTTATATGGAAAATTTCAAGTGCATGGCAGGAGCTTGTGGGTGCTCTTTTGAGACCTCCTAATATAGGTATGAAGGGAAATGGGTTTACCAGTGAAGGCTGGGGTGGCTGGGTACACTTTGAATATCCTGGGAAGGAACATTAAATATATTTTTTGTTATGCATGTAAATGGAAATTTCGGCTTTTTTTTTCCCCTGTGGCTCATGCACTTGTGTTCAAATGCTGCTCGCTAGATCAGGACACACATACTGAGAATGGGCTTTTCTGGTGGATTTTAGCACCAACCCAACCTGCTCTGAAAGTATGCTCTGTTATGGAAACAAATCCTGAATTACTCAGTGTGCTCACTGTAGAATTGTTCTAATTAGTGCAAAGGATTAAGTCATTTTGTGTGCAGGAATTTAGAAATATGGAGTGTCGTTATCTGCAATTTATGAAAAAGAAGTCTTTTTTTAAAGGCTAGAGGAAGTTACATGAAAACATTGGAGTTACTTTTATATGTTGATGATTTAAGGCTAAATTTACCAATGTTGTTAAATTCTGCAACTGCTGAAAAAGGATATTTTCTTCCCCCCAACCCCCATTCTTATACAGTTAAAAGTATATTCTCTAAGAAAGAAACTACCCTTTTGTAACCTTTTGTAATCCTTTTGAGAAGGCAAACTTCAAAATCTCTGCTGTGTGACTTAACTGTCACTGTTTACTGCCTAAACCCCTCACTTAACTTGACTTTTTTTAGTAATATGCTTTTAACTTAAGTCATGCAGAACAATTCCCTCTGCTTACACGGAAAAATTGCGCGTGGACTGTTACTGGTAGGTTTACTAATCCCCCACCCCGTGGTAGAATTGTCTATTGAAAAAGATGATAAGCTGACATATAAGTCCAAAAGAAGCTAAATGCTTATGTTTTTACTAGCGGTGTGTTAATGCAAGACAAAGTTTTAGTTTCAGGATTGTTACGCAAAGAACGCTTCTTGTAGGGTAGACGCTGTTTGTTCCCTTATTTGTAGAAAGACGCTATAATGAATTGCAAGTACTTAATTCAAAATTAAATCGGACAACATTTTGCAGAGACTGTCAGGACTTGTTGGCTTTGCAAACCCTTGAGGCCAGCGTTCTAACATGCAGCTATGTACGCCTGTGTCTCCAAATCCCCAGCAGTTCATAATGGACAGAGTATTGGGCTGTGATTTGTTATCCTGCTGCGCTGCCTGGGAGAGAATGCCTTTGGATGAGGAGGAACTGATTTGGGCGTTGGAGGTATTGAAGCAAGTTTCTTAATTGCATGGAGCTCTAAGAGTGGAAAGACAAACTTCAGGGGTGGTGTTTTCTGCACCCTCTGAATCAATCAACAACAGGAAAAAGAACTAGAAAGACTTGTTATGGACTACTAAGCTGCGTTTATGTTACTTGAATATTTTGGCAAGTTTGACCACATGTTCAGCTGCATTCAAGTACGAGGTGACTAAGGAGCAGTGGTTGGCTTTGGTTAACTCGAGAATGTGAGTACTTGCACTGTTAAATGATTATGCCTATGTGCCATTTCGGTCAAATTTTTCAGTATGCAAGCCTGTATGGACTATTGCTGCTGCAGATAAAATCTGTAGAGGAATGCTTGAATTTGGAACTTGTTTCCAGGAAAGGATCAAACTACTTTGTATTGGTACAGAGATTATTTTTTTAAGGATGTTTATGGGAAGTAGATTTGCTGTAAATATTTTCAGTGAGTGTGTATGCAAGATAAGCTACAAAACAAGCGATGACTTTATCATGAAACCACCTATCATAAATTTCTCTGCCTCTTGCATAGCTCGGTAAAGACATGAACTTTAAATGCGGCGAATAAATAAGAGAGGCTGTGATTTAGACTTCAGTACTGTTTGTCAATAGTTTTGTTTGCTGCTGACAAAGTTTTATCACTGTTCCCAGTTTCATTGCACAGAGGTCTCATAGTGAACTGTATTTCTGTGAGCTGCATGCTTATTTGTTCATCTTTATATATTTTGGAAGTTGGTTTAGAGACTTGGTACTGATTTTGGACTAGGCTCTCTCAAAGTTGTGCCATCTGCTCAGAAAACAGCTGAAGTGTCTCTAACACTAGTGATATATCGGTGCTTGCAGAAAAATTTGGTTTATTTCATCAGTTGGGTGGTGGGTAAAGTTGCAACTGCTGTTTCAAGTCTGCCCTGGTGGCAGGGGAGCTTACTGCTCAGTCCAGTAAGCTCCGCAGGGTTAAGCAGTGCAGTGGAAGTCCAGAGCATGTCATGCACTCATCCAAGGAGCTGCAGCAGGAGCTGGGAAATACCTCGCGTCTGTGGGGAGCTACTGGGAGGCTAGACTTGTTTTGGTGCATGATACAAGTTAATTTCTCTGTGCATAGTACAAGAAAAAAAAAGAAGAGGTGTTGTTTCTCGAAATAGTATTAGTGTCTTCATTAACCGCTGGGTGAAACTTCCAGTAATTGTTAGCTTCTGTGCTTGCTAGGACTGATGCATAAATCATCTATTTAATGAGGCTCTGCCAACGCTTCTGTAGTGATATCTGTAGAAGGGTCCTCCAGTCAGCTACAAAAAGCACAGTGCACGCCAGTCTAAAACTTACCAGGCAGTTTGGAAATACTTCTGGCTGGATTTTCATTCCTTTCACTAATACCTGATTAGCTGAAACTTTGTTTTCAAAACACGTGTTCTGAAAGGCACTGAATAGTGTGAAATTCCAGTCCAATTCCATTTATTCTGATGTAGAAAACAAGGAAGCAGCAAAACAAACATAGGAGACTGATTAAAAAAAGATAAAGGATTAAAAACTGTATTTGTTTCTAACCATAATGAAAACATCTGTTTTATTTGACTTCTGTAAGTACCTCATGCTCTGTATCCAGAGACCACAGAATCATCTAGTCATCTCTTTAACAGGGACATAAAAAAGTGTTTTAACAGAAGAAGAGCTTTTCCAGTTTTCCTGAGTAGGATGGGCTGCAGGGGTCAGTATAGCAAGGCTGTTGCACAAACCCTTTCTTCACTTTGCTGTGAAGCAAATCCATGCTGTTTTCTGTACCTGATGCCTGAGGTTTCCCTGATCCTTCCTCCTTTCTCCCTTCTATCTGAGCCTTCCCCCTCACTCGTGTTATAAGGATTTGTGTTTCCATGCCTTCCCATCCCACTTTTAATATGCTTCTACATACAGGAGTACTACATCTTACACAGATTCCTTTGAGTGATTTCCCTGCTTGTTTAACTCAGCTATATACTTTACCTCTTTCAGATTCCTACATAGTTCTTAAAGCAGTGGCATCATAGCAACGCACTGTCATTTTTACTGTTGGTCTCTTTGCTCCTGTAAAGCCAGGAACTGCAGCAGTAATAGCCAGCCATTGCTCGTGGTTTACTCTGTGACTTTCAGGCTGCTGGGGACAGGGAGATGTCACCCCCAGCAGATCTGGGCATCCACCTCCGCTCTGGAGAGAGCCTGCACCAGGGACTGCAGGACCACAGGTGGTTTGGTGGCAGATAGAAGCCGTGTTGGAGCATTGGTTTCCCCTGCAGCCTGGTGTCCCTCTGGTTATTTTATATATGCAAACTTATTCTGCTGCGCCCCATGGGACTCTGGTTAGATTTTCTTTGTATCGGAGCAGTTTTCTTGACTCCTAAGTTGTAACTATGCACCAGTTAGTTGGAGAATGAGTCCATTGCAATCATAGAATCATAGAATGGTTGGGGCTGGAAGAGACCTTAAAGATCATCTAATTCCACCACCCCTGCCATGGGCAGGGACACCTCACACTAGTCCAGGCTGCTCAAAGCCCCACCCAGCCTGGCCTTGAACACTTCCAGGCATGGGGCATCCACAACTTCCCTGGGCAGCCTGTTCCAGTGTCTCACCACCCTCATAGTAAAGAAAGTCTTCCAAATATCTAATGTAAATCTACCCTCTTCCAGTTTAAAACCGTTAACGCCAGTCCTATCACTACACTCCCTGATACAGAGTCCCTCCCCAGCTCTCCTGTAGGTGCTGGAAGGCTGCTGCAAGGTCTCCCTGGAGCCTTTTCTTCTGCAGGCTGAAATGAACAACCCC
>VZSZ01011826.1:70298-81574 GCA_013398815.1 Ibidorhyncha struthersii | reverse complement strand
AATGCAGAACGTAACACCGTTGTTGGATGTGCTCGTTGGGTATTCTCTCCAGCCCACCACCAGGAACTGAAAAAAACAGAGAGGTGGTTTTCCCTCTCCCAGTCCAGCAGACTCTGAAGGGCTCTGACCATGCAAGAGAGGTATCTAAAAGCATGCAGGGTTTGACTGCTGTGCAAGATACTGACTCCCATTTTATAACTTTGAAGAGTATTCGAGGGTAATGCCAGTGGGTTTGGAATTTTAGCCTTCCTTTAAAATTGGCATGCAATTTTTAAAAATTAGGGTGTCAGATTTGACAAGAGTGGAAAGTCACATTCAACGTCTGTATCAAACTGCCTTGTTTCCACAGACATTCCGTGGGTTTTGTAGTGTTTCTTCTATTGCCTTCATTACGTGTGCCTCTCAGCCAGAGTGCTGCCGGGGTGCTTTCCCCATTCCAGCAAGGCTGATGGCTTTATAATAGGCAACTCCAGAGCGCTTCACAGAAACCACATCTTGCATCTTCTCTGTTCCAATAACTGTTTGTCCTAATACCTAATTGCAGCTTCATGTTTGACAGGCGTAAGTTGTAATTACTGCTGGAGGTTCTGGTGAAACTCAGGAAAGGCAAGAACTGAGATTTAAATACTCCTTGCATTTTATTTAATAACTTTTAAATCTGTACAATTAATTTGAGGGATTTCTTTATTCCCTGGGATAAGGTTGCTTACTTTTTTTTAATTATTATTGTTGGGTGTCTGATAGTCTAGTTTAAAACTTAGCCATTTTTTCTAATACCTTATTGGTGAATCCAACCACATTATAAATACGTTTATAAACGTTGGCTTACTGGAAACCAATATGTAATGCCTAGCAGTGACTGTTAGATACCATCTTCTTGGTCCTGCCATACAGTGACTAAAACAGGAGGTTAAGGAAACGGGGAAAAAAATGTGCAAATTCATCTGTATCGTGGGCGCTGAGTTGGAAAAAAAATCCTGAGCAAATACCATTTAATGTCAGCATAATATTATTGGCTAATGCACTGCTATATAAAGCTCTTACAGCTTATTTACTGTCTTAAAATTTACCTATTTTTGTCAAAAGGCAGCTTGGTAAATCTGATTCTTTTCAATGTTCATGCACTAAATGGAACCATCCATTAAATGAGCTGAAGTAAAAATTTTAGCTTCCCATAGTAAAGCAATAAGCAACATTTATGTAGCAGTAAAGAAAATGTATGATATCCTGTCTGCATACATGCAATATGATACTATATATACAATATTATTATCTTTCTGGTAGGCACTTTATATTTTGGGCTTCTTACAAGTAATGATACTATAATAATACGAGTATCTAGCAGACACCAGAAGCGTCCTTAAAAACAGCGAACCAGAATTTTTACTAGCTGTAAATCCTTAATTCCTTTCCCTGCTTTTACTGCACAGTATCAAATGTGTAGTCAAGAGACTTGAAAGTATTTAGACACAGGTGGAGCAATGGATCATGTTTTACTAAAGATGTTCTTACTTGGATTCAGATTTCACATTCTTCACAAAATTATTCTGGAACAATTTTATTTTAACTTGTAATGCCATTATCTTTAGCTGTGGATGCAGAGTGTAAAATCTTTTTATTTTTAGTCCCTGGTGAGAACTACATGCCAGGACTGCGTGCATAAATCAAGTTCTGGGCTATAACAGTTGAAACCCATGGAGAATTGGAATGGGAAGGAGGTCATAAGCCTGAAATGTTTCCCCTTCTCTTTCTATTAATTTTGAAAATACTGTCTCTACTACATTCATCTGCAGGTCCTGCTGCCTGTTCCTGTGGTTTTACAGATCGTGTGTTACTTCTTTCTGCAGAAGGATTTTTGCTGAATGAAGCACACAAATAAATCTGTAAGCACTGGAACTAATAAAGCCTTTTTTTTCCCCATGCATTGGTATCACATAATAGCTTGTGAGCTCTTACTAAGTCTTTCCTCACATTTAGGTCTCTTGAATGTAGCTTTTGGAGTGTCTTGTGTGTGAACTCAACCAGCACCCCTTACTCCAGGCCTAGCATCTCAGCCCAATTTCTCTAAAGCTTGTATAAGTACAAAAATCCTTCAGAGCACTGAGTCTCAAGTCAGTTTTTGTTAAAATGAGCCATTGGGTTTTAAGTTATTGAAAGAACCATGACCTCGCGAGCCTCGTTTTCTTAGAAAAACAGGCTGAAAATAGAGGCAGGAGTGTCCAGTTTCGGATTAGCAGCAGTAGTGTCAGTTTTAATATTTTATTCAAAAAGCATCCTTAGGAAGCGCCTCTTAGAGGCCAGCTCCTTTTAAGGCAAAAACACCTGAGCTGGCTTTGAGGTGTGTGGTTCAGGTACCAGTGTGCCACATTAAAGGGTTAGTGGTCCATACTGCTTCTGATACCCGAGGTAGCACATGGGTCAAGTTCTCAACTTCGCCGATTTTTCTCTCTACCAATGCTAGGGAGACGGGGGTGTGCTGCGGGGGCGTCTGCTGTCTCACAGCCCCTCACACAGCTTGTGGCAGGTGATGGAGATGCAGGCATGAGAGCTGGAGGCTGCTGAGCAGGACACGAGCTGGCTTTGCAGCTGGCACCCCTAGACGCGAGCCAAGCGGACCTTTGAGATGATCTCTGAACCAGGTCTGTTAGCAATTAGTATATTGCTTGTTGCAAAATAAACACCTCCACTTCCGTAACTAAGCAACTTCTGTTTACATATGCACTGTCTTTCAGAAGCCCAAGTGACATCAGACAACTCAAACCCGCTGGACAGACAAGCTAATTTCCACTCTGCAAAGCCACATCAGCCAGCATTGGCACCCTGTCTGCATCCAGCGGGTTTGTAGGAATGTGGGTGACAAACCTAGACGCTAACTGATCCTTATTCTTGGACCAGACAGCATATAGGAGAACTAAGAGAAGCTAGCATGTTTAGGTTCTCCATTTATTGTCACAGAATCTTTAAGAGGTTTCAGAAAGTAACGTTTGAGTGTGCATGTGATGCATTTTGCAAAGTATCGGCCAGAGGCCTGATGTCACTTGTAGGGGTTTTAATTACATGGACTTTTCACAAGTCGTGTAGATGGATGCCTTTCACAGGCAAGGAGTTTGCAAGAGAGGTATTTAAAAACAACAGCTCTGCTGTAGGCCTGAAAAATTACCTGAGCATATTTGACCTGCAAATGGATGATTATTTTGCCTCAGTGATCTTTGGAGTATCAGTTTTATGGTGACTTTTTGGAGCAATTCTGACAGAGCACCCTAGTGGAAGCAATACACTAATCAGCGTGAGGAAGGAGGCAACTTCCTGAATTAAGGCTTGAAGGAGCAAAAGGAAGTGGGAACCAAGTGGTGTCTGAAAGTCTCAGGGGTTGGGAAAAGATGATGTGCCACCTGGTGGAAAGATCTTTCAAGGTTTTCTACTCTTAACTTTAACCCAGAGCTGGGGAGGCAGGCTGAGGGATGATGGAAAGACCGAAGGAATGATGGTGGTACAAGAAGACCCTGGTTGTCCGAAGCTTGTGTGTAGGACTAAGGAGGTATTGTGGCCATGGTTGTCTCTCTCTGTGTCATTGTTGGTGATGAAAAGCCAGCAGGAAGTTGGAGAAAGCTGTTTTCTCTTTGCAGCTTTTCTGTTTCACGCAGTTTGTAGCCTTTTCTCTCAAAGACTGTGTAGCCTGATGGGTTGGTAGCCCCCCTCTGGCAGCGTGGACTACGCTAGCGCCATTGAAGACTTGAGGCTTCCCTGAGGCTCAGGAGCCGGTGCTGTTCGAGGCGCGGGCATGTCGATGGACCCTCCAAAGCCATGGGCTGCTACAAATCACACTGCTGGTCTACATCTAGGCAAGTGAACGAAGGCCTCAGCGTCAACTCTGCCACAGATGCATGCCTTAATCACCAAATTGAGTTTCTATACAGATGTGCGTGCTTGTGTAACAAACAGGACCCACCCATCTCTCTGCTGGGGAGAGGGTGACTGACATTCATCAGGCATTTTTCATATACAGTGATGCAGATGGTCCCATCTGTGTGCCGGATGAGTGCTGTTTATTTACGTGTGTTTGGCTGGCATCGCAGAGAATACAGTGCCTCCACTCCTCCATGCGTTTTTCACGTGGCAGGTAGTATCTGTTGAGCGGCTAGTTGTGATAACATACAAAGCTCAAATACCTGGGTCGTTCAGAAATGGTACCAACCTCTATATTAGGAGCTGAGATGTTTAGCGGGTTGGGGTTTTTTCTGTTTTAAATTCCCATCCAATTGTATCAGAAGACAAGCAGAGACCTGGTCAGTAATTGTCCTATGAAGACATTATTCAAGTGAAACTCCATAAACCGCTTTAAAGAGGTTTGATGTACCTTCCATGGTCATGTGTTGACAAGCTTATTACTATTACAATTATTATTATCATTAGAATATTTGCTGGTTTTATGCTGTGACAGCACTACACAGAGTGTTTGAATCTGAAAGCTGCTCTATCTCCTCATGTCTGCGTCAGTTAATAAGGAGTATGATTTGCCACGGTATAAATAATTTTTTCTTTCAAATCTTATACTGCTTAGAGGGTGGGAAGCTCCAGCCTGCTAGCCTGTCTGCTGGAGTGACTGGTAAAACCCCAGTTCTCTCCCTGTGCTGTGGCACAGGGACATGATGTTCAGGCACTGAGCTTGGTTCAGAGTTCAACTCCCATGGTAACAGGCACATCTATGAATATTTAATGTCAGGAGATTCCCGTTTTTCTGAGGAAATGTTGTCGTATTTCAGCAACAATAAAGCTTCAGCTGAGATCAACTCCTCATAAATGAGAAAGCAGGAAAAGCTCTGAGATGTCCTTCCTGCTGTGCCAAGCATCATGAGGTGCTTTGATCCACCACTCATCAGAGAAATTAAGGATGGCTTTCACCAAGCTTCACAGGCAGTTGTCTTGGAAAAGAGAGCATTTCATAAATAAGATGATTAGCTGCTTCACAGACGTGTAATTTTTTGTGTTCAATCTTGTTCAATTAAAGGAATTGTTTTTGACTTCCAGTTTCAACAGACTGGCTTCACAAGCAAGTTTGGGGATGGAAAGCAGCTTCTCAACACAAAGAAAATGGTTAAAGAGAGAGTGAAAATGAAATTGAGATTGTTCTTGCAGTCCTGTTAAAGGAGTCATCCTGTTAGAAGGAGCATTTTCCCTGGAGCCAAATGGTAGCTGCAACATCTGCTTACGCCTGGGCCCCAAGTGTATCTGGCCTCTATATTTAGAATCATAGAATCGTTAAGTTTGGAAGGGACCTTTAAGATCATCGAGTCCAACCATTAACCTAACCTGACAAAACCACTTCTAAACCGTATCCCCAAGTACCACGTCTACCCTTTTTTTAAACACCTCCGGGGATGGTGAATCCACCACCTCCCCGGGCAGCCTATTCTGTCAGTTTATCATATAAAAAGTTCACATGTGGCAATTTTTTCGTTCTGAAATTTTAAATTCACTGACTTTTAACCTGGAATGGCTCAAACGTACCTTTTAAAGTGAAACTACGCTTAGTCTTCTGAAGGTAACACATTTATGAGGTGGACGGGTTAATATCAATTGTTGTAAGTGTTTAAATGTAACATGTTTGCTCATCACTGCCTTTTTATTTAACTTAGTGGAATGGTTTTTTTTCTTCAGTAGTTCTGATGCATGTGCCAAATGGAGAGTGGATTAAAAAGTATTTATATGAAAAAATAACTTTTTAAGGATAAAGCAAATTAATAAGATTTAAGACCACTGGAGGAGACTTTGTGTTCTTCAGTTACAGTCATTTCGTAGGGAGCTTATTGCTACTGTGAAGAAATCATGCAGTGTGAAAGAGAAGTATTTCCTTGCTATATATGCTCCACACAACCTTTATGTGCTGTCTTTAATAGGGAGTGTATAAATTGTATCATTGGTTGTTATGAACATATTGGCTGTTATAAACATATTGTGCACATAAATGCTTGCACTGCTCAGCAGGTTAAAAATAAAATCACTGCGCGGCTACCACATAGGCAGCAAGCTCGTGCCCTTTTTTTAGCTAGAAGCCTGTGATGTTGCAGCCAGAGAACTAGGTTCTCATCCTGATGATATTTAATTCCACTGGCCTCATTTGCACTTCTCTTGATTTCCAGTGGTATAGAAGTATTGTCAAGCTAAATTGTTTTTATAGTAACACTAGGTTTGCTTCCATCAGACTAAATGGAATTTTTCAAAAACAGGTAAAGGCCAGACTTCTGTTATCACAAGTTCAGCACAAATTAAGGGGGGAAAGTACTGTTTAAAACTGACCCAGTGGGTTCCCTGAACTAGCTTACTACATAATTACTCATGCTGTCATAAATGGGAGGCAAGGCCTGCGGTTACGAAGGGAAATAGCATGTTAATAACAATAAATGGATTTTATAGGTGCCAGAAACAGCATGGGTAATCTACTGCTGATGTGTAGTAGTTTTGCTGTCACCCTGGTTTGAATTGGTGAGCTTTTCAAAAGAAGCACAAGTGATTTAGGAGAGCAGGTTCCCTCTAAAAAATTAAAAGCAGGTCCTCCCATTTCCTCAAACCACTGGGGCTAAACCGCTGAAGATGGTTCGCTCACTTGTACAGCTTTCTTTGTAAGGGTTTATGAACAGTTGAAGTCTGTAAGTTTTTTGTTTTGTCTTATCATACTTCTGCTTCTAAAGTTCTGGTGAACTTTTCCAAGCTCCCCTACTATATTGCAAAAAAAAAAAATTTAGAAATTCCTGGTGGCTCCGTGTTGTGGTTAGCTACGTGATATCGACACTTAGAAACTTATGTCAAGGTTGCATTATTTGCCCACAACAATAAACTTAACAAAAATCAGGAGGGCAAGTCGAGCTGGGTGGCTGTCTCGGGAGGCAGTGGCTGGCTAGGTGCTCAACCTGTTGGCTGATATGTACTGTCAGCATTGTCCTGTCTCAAGTGTACTTGAGATATGCGCAAGGTGAGATGAAGAGCCCCTGCTAAGGTCTGTGTAGCGCAGTGGTGACCTCCAGCCGGAGTTTTGCTTCCACCCTTGAGAAGCTTGCAGCGCTGCCTTCCAGCCCTGATGGCCACCCTGCGGCCTCATTGGAGAAGGAGGGAGCTTGGCTCACTCAGCTTGTTGGTTTGGGCAGCAGTTGATTGATCTGTTAAATCATTGACTGTAGCGTTGGGTAGCACAGCTGAAAAACTTCATCCGTTTTTCCAAGTCCTAGGTTGCGGCTCTGGAAGCACCTTTACATTGGCTGTCTTGTAAAGGGGAAGGCCTGAGAGCTGGTGTTAAATGCTAATTAATGGCTTGCAGCATTGATGCTGTGTTGCAGCCCAAAGCTGTCATTCCTTGAATGGTGAGTGCTGTAGATGCAGTAAGTGTAGACATCAAACAGCTGTGTTGGGAGAATGAGTGTACTGGCCAGTTTGTCTAATGCATGCTTGCTCATTGCATGCTTGTCCTCAAGCCTTGATGTCACCCTCTTTTGTCACGTGTTGGGGGATGAGCAGGACACCTTCTCCGCTTTGTTTGAAGGCATGCCCCGGAACCTGAACTCAGTGTGGTGCTTCTCGGCCACTGAGGGATGAACCAGAAGAGGGAACCTACTGATACCTTGTTGCAGGTTGAGCTAGGAGAGGGACTGTGAGGTGACTACTGTCCTTCTCCTTTCTCTCTGTCCTACCCTGCAGCTCCCTCTCCAGCTGTGTCGCAGGCCAGACGGGAGACACCCGAGGAAGTCCAGACTCCGGTGTTGGGGGGCTGAGCATTGCTATGGGGGGATGACAGGGTGCACCAAGGTGATGTCGGTTCACATCAGGCAGGACACCTGCTGTGCCCTGCCGAAGCCCTGCCAGCTGTCTTCCGCTCCAGCATGCACAAGCCCACCCGTGTCCCCAGGACATGCTGCAGTTGTCGCAGCTGCCTTCAGAGACGGAGAGACTTCAGCTGACAGTAAACCGGGGCGGCTTCAGACGGTTTGCATATCTCTGCTGCTTCAGAGCAGGTCCCTCCGCTCCCACCCCGTGTCCTCAGTGGTGAGGCTGGAGCAGAAGGGATGACCTGGTAAAACCAGCTGAGGCAGCCACCACCAGCTGCAGTTGGAAGCAGTTACTCTGTTCGGTGCTCTGTAATTGTAGCTGTCACCACTCCAAGCAAGTGGAGGGAGAGGCAGTTTCCTTGTTTTTCAACTAAGAGAGTTTAAAAATCATTGGGTTTGGCTCAGTGCTTCATCACCTTGGCAGCCCTCTTCTCCTCAGCTGGCGGATGAGGGATGGTGCTCACTGTCAGGAAGAGACATGACCAAAGTCAGTCACCGCTGTGAAGCCAGGAGAGGTGGGGGAGCGCAGGCAGGACTTCCCTGTTCATTTCCACCGGTGCCCATTTTGTCCCGAGCACACAGGCACATCTCTAGAGGAGTTCCTTCTGCATTGGGGGGGCACTGGGGTGGCTGCCATCTTCACCTCCCACTTCCCTGAGAGAGCAGAAACTTTTTGGCTATGCCTGTAATGACACGTCTGCCAATTCCGTACCCTGTGCCCTTCCAGGCAGGCGGCTTCCCCCTGTAGCTTGGAGAAACGGTAAGCAGTGGTGGAAGTGGGCAATAAGTCTCCTTGCTGGAGAAGGTGCCTTGGAAATGCATGTGGGGTGAGACTCAGTTCGGAACTCTCAGGCTTGGGTGAGAACAGGAGCAAAGAGGAGGAAGCTGCTGGGAAGTGACAACGTTTGGAAAAAATAGCTTCATTATGTCCTGTTATAGGGGAAAAAAAAATGCAACTGAGGTGAAGCAAGAAGGGGGGAAGGCAGTCTAGCAAGAGCAGTAAAGATGCCACTTGTATTTCTGAAAGTGAATACTTGGAATTTATGTTACTACAGTATATTAGCATCCTGTGCAGTGCCACTCATCTATTTGAATGAGGAGGCTGTGGCTTAATTCTTGATAAGTACAAAGACAAAAAAATGTGGAGGCAGAAGTGATTGAAGCAAGCTTTGAAAGAAAGAAGTGATAGTGTTTAAAGTAAATTAAACACCGTCTCTTTTTTGTTCCTTGAAATGCTAGCAAGATTGCTTAAGGAAGAATGTGTGTGTAAGAAACCAGTGTGTTCCACAAACAAAAGCATTTGTGCAGCTTTGTAGAGCGGTTGTAATAGCGCAGCTGGAGGAAATCCAGGGGAATCTGGAAGTCTGTGCGTAATTAGCACTGCCTTTTAAACACACAAAGGAAAAAAACGAGTGGATGCCAGCAAATGAGGGGAAAAAAAAGTATAACCCAAACATTTGGAATTTGATTCTACTAGCTTGATTGTACTGCTAGCTCAGTACAATCCTGAAGAGGAAAAAAAGAAAGAAATGTAGTGGGTGGGAGTTTATTGCAGTTGTCTCAGTAACTGGATAAAGTATATAACTTTCAGAATTAGTGGGATGCTGGCAAAAAGGAAAGTTTCCTGAAAAGTTTCCACTTTCATGGAAAAGGCCATTTCTTTAAAAAAAATAAGATAAAAAGGGCACTGTTCTTGCAGAAGGAACCTGCAGAGCTCGTGAACGTGTTCTTCAGGCATGTCAGTAAGGAGCAGCTCAGCGAGTCTGCCCTGAACCAGGGTGGTAGGAGCTAGGGTCACTGCGCGTACTGAGAAAGAAGGAAAAGGAAGGAGCACTCCTTTGGTCCATTTTAAAGCCAGTATCTTTGTATTGTGTGTTTTCATGGAAAGAAAAACTCACAGCTATTTTTTTTTTTTGTATTTTCAGAAAGCGATCCCACCCTTTTCCTATTGCATCCTCAGAAAAGCATATGGTAGAGCATAAGTGTTGCCCATTTTTTTTTTTCCAGTTTGTTTTTTTTTCCCCCTGTTGATCACAGTGTTGACAGAAATGTTTTGGTCTGACTCCTCAGTGATGCCTACTGTCTTCTCTGGCAGGTGCTACTTTGGAGTACATCCCTCATGGCCAACTTGCAAACACCCACTTAACTTCAAATTTGCGAACACTGAAATTGGAGCAGGACATTGTGCCTGCTCAGGAGGAGAAGAAGACCCCCTTGGTGGAAGCTGTTCGGGGAAGGAAGTCCTTTTCTTCTCAGGACAAAACTCTCGCTCCAATTAACCTGACAGATGACCAGCTTGCCTCTGGCCTCTATGGTAATAACTGGCTCACATTCACCTTTCATCGTACTGATGGAGTTTGAATATGAAATACAGTTAAAGGAGGTTTTCCGGGTTCTCAAAATTGTGAAAGCAAGGAAAGATGTGGCTACAGGGAAAGTCACCCTGTGAGACCCTGTGTCTGCAGACAGTAGTTAGTTTTTAAATAGCAGACTGCTGCACATCAGTGAAATGCCATTTAGCGTCTTCACAAGAAAAATGTGCTGAGAGAGAAAGGGTTAATAAAACAATTTAAATTATTTTTTTTTAACTTAAAATTGTATTAATGTTTTACCTGTCTTATGCTTAGAGACTGGCTTAAAAGTTGTTTCATCGAATACTAAAATCTAAAGAAACAGGCTTGATTGAGCCTCCCCACCCTGTTGAATAGGTTATTGTTAAATGTGCTGTCTGTACTAATGCGTTAGTTCCGGCTATGAGCTGCTGTCATCTGACACCAAGAATTAAGATTTTCTTAACAGAGGAGAGTAATCCATTTCAATGTTAGGAGTCTTTCACAAACAGCAAAGGAAAAAAAAGTGTTTTTTCTTCAAGTTTTCTAAAGCATCCTAAAGATTAGCAGCATGTTGGAAGATGGGAAAGTTAGGCTAGAATAGTTTTTTGTTTCCAGAGTTGTTTTTGGAAATCTTCTATATTTCCAATGTGCATCTCATGCCATGACCGTAGGCATAAAAAGATTAGAAAGCCCGGCTTCAGTTGGTAAATTAAATTGAAAGCTGCTTGTTTTGAAAAATTGAAAAGCTGTTTGTTTTGAAAAATTTGACTTCTGCTGCAGTCAAAGCTGGCTACAGATTTGTACTGATAGGTGTGCTTTTTCTCCCTTTTCAATAGTATGTACTAATAATGAAAACACACTCAAATCTATCATGAAGAAAAGGGATGGGAAAAAGGATTTGAGCAACACCAAGAAGAACCTGCAGTTTGTCGGCATTAATGGCGGGTAAGAGCCCTGTCTACAAAAAAATCCGTCATTATAACACTTTCACTGTGGGAAAGAAAGGAGGAACCCAGGAGCTTGTGGATAGCTTTGGCCTGTCATAAAATCATAGAATGGTTAGAGTTGGAAGGGATGTTACAGATCATTTAGTTCCAACCCCCCCGCCATGGGAAGGGACACCTCC
>VZSZ01011826.1:39082-56408 GCA_013398815.1 Ibidorhyncha struthersii | reverse complement strand
TTGATTAATTGTTCTTTCCTCTGTTCTAGGGCACTCCTAGGCTTAGCAGAAAGACATCTCCTGGTCCCACCCACAGAGCCACGTTTGAGTAGTAGTGCATGAATATCTGTAAAAATCTCTATGCCATCTTAAAGCTGCTAAATGTTACTGTTTTACTGAGACAGATACTGAATGTAATTGTCTTGTGCCTGAACTCACCAGCAAAGTGAAAGCAGAGATCGAGTGCTAAAGATAGAAAACTGTAAACTTGAAGCAAGCATATAGTTAAGAAGCACTCAGCTGAGAACCTTAGCCAGAACTGTTCTTTTGCTCACCTGCTCATCTTTCTGTACGCTGGCATACATCCTGTTTTTCTTTGCTATAGATTATCCTTTCCTGTGTTATGTGGAGCCTCAGACTTCTAAAGCTATCCATGAAGGGGCGTCCCGATGGCTTGGTTTTTATCATTCTAAAACATACTCATGTTTACTGTGCCTAGACTTTATCACAGTAACCTTTTCATAAATTTCATTCCAACATGATTTTGATGTTTTTAATTACTTTGAAATTCTGAAGTTGCAGTTGCTTATATAGTCAGCTCCGTGGATCTTGAGCTGGTGGGTGAGGGGTTAGGTATTGGGGATAGAGTCTCTTGTCAGGTCTGACATTCACTAAATAAGTTGTTGCTAATTGGGGATAATGTATAACTTTTTATATGAAAGATACTAGTATCTATAAAATTAACTCGCACAGTATTTTCAACATTTTATATTCCTTAATAATTAAAAACTACATGAAGAATTACATGTCCTGTTACCATATTTTTATTAACTGTGTCAGTCTATAAGCTCCGTACGTGTTTATTGGAGAGTAAAATTAGAGGTACCAGCTGTATATTCCCCTTGAGTGGAATTGAGCATAGTTCTCGGTGCATATTTATGGAATGCTATTACCTTGTCACATTCACTTTAGTCATGTGTATTGAAATGTTTGAAGTGCCTTAGACTCTTGCCATATTTTCAGAATAAAATTTCATTATGCTGTTTTACTCCTCTCCTGTTTTACGTGTGATTTGTCATCATCCAGATAAAACTGCAGAGACAAAACAGGACAGGTTGGTAAGTCAAGGTAGGGAGGACTGAGTACCTCAACCCTTGGGGGCTGCTGATGCAAACAGCATCAGTGCCCAGACTGGCTTTTCCCTGCTGACAGGCAGAGTAAAAAGCTTTGCCAAGGATGATCTGCCTTCGCTGGTCTTGTACTTGCTGCAAAGGCTGGACCCTTTGCTGTTTGGGAGAGAAGTGACCT
The DNA here is from genome assembly GCA_013398815.1 of Ibidorhyncha struthersii. Classification (NCBI taxonomy): domain Eukaryota; kingdom Metazoa; phylum Chordata; class Aves; order Charadriiformes; family Charadriidae; genus Ibidorhyncha; species Ibidorhyncha struthersii. The sequence goes on along the minus strand of VZSZ01011826.1, from coordinate 55,121 downwards.
CTCCCTCAGCCATGTACAGTATCGCGGGGAGCCACCGAAGGATGGTGTTCCAGCAGTTTGACCTAGCTCTCTGCAAAGTAGTTACCAACTGAAACAAAAGCCTTTGAGCTTGAGCTGCAATCCTGGCAGCTTGGTGAAGGGGATGCTTTTTAGATGGCACTGTAGCAAGTCTTAAGCTAGTGCCTCCATATCCTGGTCAGTTCAGACCTACCTGATGAGACAGAGAAACACTTCAGTGCCTTCCTTCAAGGGACCTATACACTTCTGTTCCTCTGTGTCCTTCCTCCTTCCCTCCATAAATCCTTATCAAACAGCTTTCCTTACACAGTCCCTTGGCCTACGTGGACTTGGTGGCTTGGACTGCATGGAGTTTCTGTGAGCGCTGTCGGGTACAGCGTGATACCAGTGCCCAGCTGGAACCCCAGTGCTAGGCAGTGTCCCCTGGGCAAAGGGCAGGTGGAGTCTCTGTGCTGGGGGGACGCATGTCTTCACATAGCATTTCCAAAGAAGTCACAACCACCACCTTGAGGTCAGTCAGTTTTTACAATTACACACCTCTGGCCGTGTTTTCTTCTCAGTCTTCAGTTGGCATCTAAATTTGTGTGGATGCTGTCTCATCTGGGTCCTGCCTGCTAGTTAAAGAGGTATGTCACCAACTTGCCAAATAACGCTGAAAATAAGGTGATAGCAGAATGATGGCAAACAGCAGCAGCAGCTGTAAAAAATGAAACAGAAGGAAAGGCGCCTCACTTTGACTGAGCATGGCTGGCAGAGACGGTGGGTGCAGGCTGTCCTGTGCAGCAGGGAGCAGAGCTGTGACCCACACGTGCATCCACCCGATGAGCTGAGACGTGGTCACACGCAGTGCCTTACGCCAGCGCAGGCTTCCCAATAAATACCTCAGGAGCCAGGTGGGTTTCTCATTCAGCAGAATTGGTGCAAGTTGGATCTCCTCGCCTTGGGCATGGCAAGAGTGGCTTTTGTTTCATTTTCAGATTTGTTGATCTGCCACCTCTTGCCACAGTTCAAACAACTGTCTGGAAAGCAAAGTCAAGATAACCTGTTCTTGTCTTTATGAGTTTAAAACACACACAGTGCTGGAGTTAAACAAATCAAGCTGATGAAATGGAGAAAAAGGATGACTGCTTTAATCTCTCTCCAGAACTTGTTCTAATTTTACAGGAAATCTGGTTTACTTATTTGTACATGCTTGCCTGTATCTAATGGAATAAATTCTTGTCTAGTGGAGACACATATCACCAGCAGAGAATTTCGACCGCAGACAGGTTTCTACTTTCAGTTTTACCAAAAATATAACTTTTATTTAGCACTGGTTTAACCAAAAACAGTCTAGTTGTGCTTTCTTAAGGAAGTTATTAATCATACCTTTAACTCTGGCTTAAATCTCATGACAGTGGTTTTAGGTAGTCCTGTGAGGAGCAGGGAGTTGTACTTGATGATCCTTATGGGTCCTTTCCAACTTGAGATATTCTGTGATTCTATGATAGCAGTTTTAAAGCCTGTAGATTGTGTTCCAAAGTCTGACTTTATTTTAGAGTATGCTGAGCTCTCCGATAACGTCCTCTTCAGTACTGCCACTGTATTGCGGTAGGAGATATCTTAATTAGTAACGTGCCCAATAGTCTTTATTATTTTTAGTCTAAACGCCTGTGAATTTAGCTTTTCAGAGCAGAGGACCACGACTGTTATTTTCTGAGTTGGCACAGGTCCCTGTCTCTCCCCCACAAATCAGTGGGAGTGCTGGGTGCCGTGGGAGTCCTGGCTGCGCAACTGTTGTAGAAGGGATTAAAAAAACTGGTCCAGCGGTTTAGGTGACTAATGACACAGGGAGAGTCACCAAATGTACTTTAATACCTTTTTTTTTTCACCTGGAAAAAAGCATAGGAAGAGGAATGTGGAAATAAACATTCCTTCCTTCTTTCCTTTTTTTTCCTCCTGTAGGGAATTGGTATATCAGAAACCAACACATCAGGGGTTAACACTTTCTAAGTGATTGCATTGCTCTCTAGTGGCCTTGACTGGCAGAAGTCTGGGGAGGAATCTGACCCTTCCAACAATATGCAAGAGTCAGGTTATGCAACTCAAAGAGTTCCTGGATTTATTTAGGTGCCATTTTCCTGGTAAGCAAAAGGGTTGACCCAGGATTGGCCTCCTAGAGTTTAGAAAATATTAGATGAAGCTGTGAACTCAGCACTTCCGCAGTTTCCTCCCAAAAGCTCATTGTCCTGTGTTGAAACGCCTAATAAAGCAAAGTGCCCCCAGTTTTAGCTCTATGGTGAAGTAGGCCATTGTGGTATGCCATGTCAGGAAGATCGCCAAAAGCAGCCAAAATTTTGCATGTGTTGGTGGATATAGGTGGAAAGTTCAGAACAAAATGACTATTTTACCCAAGTCAGTGAGTGTCATTTCTGGCCTAAAATCCTATTAGGGGAGACTTAATGGATTGAGCAGTTAAAAAAAAAAAAAAAGAAAAAGAAAAGAAAGAATAATTACTTCCCTGAGCATCTAGTTCTCTTGGATGGCCCTCCTGTCTCCAAAAGGTTGACAACTGAAGCAGTTCACACTGGAAGTCAGGCCCTTCCCCAGGAAATAGTTAAGAGGTTCCCAAAAGCATTTGTACCCACCAATGCCCTCTGCAAGCCAAGTTTAATTCCACCTGCTAATGCTGGATAGCATTTATCACAGGTGCTGGGATTAAGGGTTTTACCATGCATACCAGCTCTGAAGTGAGCTCCCCCTGCGCGCTCTTCCTGGCATTTGTTTTTCAGTTCAGATCAGATAATGATTGACTCTCAGTATACCCAAGCATGATGTTGTCGTCACCTTTGAACTCCGACTGTCAGTGAATATATAAAAGCTCTGGCACTTTTTCAGGACTGTAAAATACGTCACTGTCCTTTTCCAGTTATACTTGTCAAACATTAAGTGAAGCTGCCACTTATAATCACCCTTAGAGATAAGAGGCGAGGGTTACTGGTATCAAGTTTTAAAATGATGGAAATTAGCCAACACAATATTGATCTAAATGCAACGACTGAAGAAGGCATTTTTGCAAGATGTATTTTCAGAGGTTTTGTCTTCTTGATACAGCTGGAAGAACTCAAGATATTCTAGAAATAGTTTTATGTCTGTTTCTCCTGGTGTCTCATACTTTTGGCTAAGTCTGGCTGCTCTGGGTCCAGTTCAGCCATGGTGTGAATAATGCAAGCCTTGGCGTCGATCCCTGACACATGGGACTGGCTCTGTTTGCTGGGATGGAAGTGGCCCAAAGGCTACAGACATCCTCTTGCCTTTCAAAGGCAGCAGCAGAGCTGGCCAAAACAGTGTTCACACTCTTACTGTGGCTGCAAGCCACCCTCTTCACTGGGCTCTGTGTCTGCATGCAGGTCTGTAAACCTCATCCCTTCCTAGGAGCTCTTGTGCCTGCACCCAAGTCCATCGAATGAAAGCTTAACTACAAGCATTTCCTCTCTAAAAAGAGAGGCTTTCAGAGGTTCAGTTCACATGGGGATGCTTGGGCCTGCCTCTAAGAGCCTGATGTGGGACAAGGGACAGAGGTAGGAGGTCAAGGAACAATGTTGGAAAACATGCAAGGAGGATTTTGCATTAAACACTCTTAGAAATGGCCACAATGAGATTAGAGGAAACGGGTACCCACATTCAGGTTTGTTTCATATTTCAGTTGAGAACAGTGAAAGTATTAGTCTTCACTACTCACTGCCTAATGCAATGGCTAGGGAAGTCGATTAAAAAAATCCTGCCTGTTTCACTTCATTTTGGCTGTTGTGTCTCTCTGTATGCATACACTGAACAGAAGTGCCTGGTTAGAGCTGAACTACCTGGTTGCTGTCCTTTTGCATCAGTTGTTCCACTTTCTGTTTGGTTGGTATGACATCATCCAACATATCAGTACCTCATCTCTTCTCAACAAGTACCACTGGACAGCAGAGTGCTGTTAAGGAGCTGCAGAACTGCATGCTACTGCAAGAACATTTGGGAACCTCTGTATAAGATATTATGCAGAAAATACTACAAGAATTTTTTTTTTTTTCAAAGATGATTGTAACAACTTTTTAAAGTTCATAGAATCATAGAATGGTTTATGTTGGAAGGGACCTTGAAGATCATCTTGTTTCAATCCCCCCGCCATGGGCAGGGACACCTCCCACTACACCAGGTTGCTCAAAGCCCCATCCAGCCTGGCCTTGAACACTTCCAGGGATACAGCTTCCACAGCTTCCCTGGGCAACCTGTTCCAGTGCCTCACCACCCTCACAGTGAAAAATTTCTTCCTAATATCTAATCTAAATCTCCCCTCTTCCAGTTTGAAGCCAGTTTGAAGTTGTAAAATGGCACGTCTGTTTTCCTGCCAGGGTTTTAGGCAATGGGAACAAAGCACGTGAGTAAATCATGCTGGAAGTAGTATTGCCTTTTGGCTGTATGTATACATTGGTCAATACATCAGACAGTTCTTTATTATAGGTGATTAATTATTTCAGTGCTTCAAAACCTCTCTTGTAAGTGTTCTGCTTCTTTAATGGTATGCACTTTCCGCTTTTCCTGCTAAAAGAAAAAGATAAGCATGTTTCCTCACACCCACGCAGCCACCCCACGCCTGATCCCTGAAGAGGTCTCAGGAACAAGAAGATCATCAGGGAAAACAGGAGCCTTCAGGTAGTTGGTACCTGCTGTACCTGCAGCCCTTTGGCTGGGGCCTTAAATGGGGTGGCAGGGAGCATGGGAGACAAGTGTGATGGACCTTTTTTCCCCCTCTATCATTTTACCCACCTGCGCTTTGTTCATTTGCCCTGTGCCACTCAGTGAGTGGCAGTCTTCCTGCTTGACCACTTCTCACCGAGAACCACGTCAGTGCATTGTCTGTTTGGGTAGCCAACATAGCCAACACCAGCAAAGATAAATTGCCTTTTAAATAATTCTTGCTAAACAAAACTGCCCTTCAACGACCTCTACAGTACAGACCTGTAAATAAGGGCATGATTACACTCGTAAGCAGAGTATTATTAAATACATTCAGCCATGAATAGCAGAAGTCAATCTCCACGTCGTCTAAACACCACTACAGCTATTTGTAGGGTTATTACTTAGGTAACATAAGGGCTAACATTTTTTCAAAACAGTGCTGTGCTTTTGTATGATCTGTAAGTGCTGATCTGAATGGAACTAGCAAAGAGAGATTTCTAGGAGATATACTGGTAATTTTTTTCTTCAGTTTTTTACTTACTGGCTTTAGCCACTGCTGCAGAAACAGCCCTTGCTGCGTTCTTAAGAGCCTGGCTAGCCACAGAGCTGAAAGGGTAGCTTATGCTCCCCCAGTCATACCATCCTTCATCACTCAGCCACACTAACTTCACTGAGATGAAGATACGCCATTTCTTTTGCATGCCATAGGAAAGAGGCAGATGAATAAAGATCCTTCACTACTTCCTGGCCATGGTATCACACCTTTCTTTGAGGCATGAAAAGCCACCTGCTGTCTCCTGCGGTGCCCCTGCATTGTTCTTGGGCATTTTCTGGGGCCAGAAGAGCAACTCTTCTCCAGTCCCAGGGGTAAGCGAGACTTAGAGCCAGCCATTTACAACGCCCTGGTACTGGAGAGGTGGAGCAGGCAGGGTCTGGCCCAGGAGATGGCTCCCCCTGCATTGCGCACTCGTTCTTGCAAATTTATCTTGAGAATTTTCCAGTCCAACCACATACATCTGCTCACAGGCCCTTTATTGTGGTGGTTTAATCTGCATCACTAGCCTAGCAGGAGGAGCAAGAAGCATGTTAATGCCTTCTGCAGTGGATGCAGACTTGGGAGGAGTGTGAGCAGAACAGCTGTGCAAAGAGATTGAGAGAGATTAGAAACAAAGGATGATAATAAAATGCGATTTGGTTTAGGAAAATCAGACTGAAACAACTGAGGAAAAATAATGTAAGTTTGTGGGAGTGAAAGTTAGAAATCTGTAATGTAAGAGAATGTGCCAGAGAGTGAATTAAACACGAGTTGGGAGTGCAATGAGAGCAAAAATGGACCAGAGCTGGCAGTGTGATGAGAGCAAAAAATGGTCAGTGCATTTTTTTTCCATCCGCTTCAGATGGAGCAGAGAGCCACCTGACCCTGAAGCAGCGATGCAACTTGATACCATTCACAGTCAGTGAGTGCCTCTGTAGGGAGACAGCTCCAAAGGCTGCCGCCATCAGCCCAACAACAGCTGTTCGTAAGTTGGAAGCTGAAAATAAGGAAGAAGTTTAAAAGGATACTTTTGTTTTGCTAAGAGACAAATCCTGTAAATATGAAATTTAAAACATCCCACAGTAGGTGACTGCTGAAATAATAAGCCGTATAGGCGATTTGCAAAGGGGCAGTAAAGCAAAGAGACACAGCTGAAGGTGAGAAAGTTCTTCAGGTTAGTTCTGGAAAAAAAAAAAAACGGGGTTTAGTTCTTGGGAAGCCTGGGTGAGTTTTTTAAATGAATATGAGCTTGTCACCATCTCTCTGTGTTGTGTCACAAGATAATTGCCCATTCTGGCCTTCATACAACAACTCGTCAGAACTGGGTCAAGAACTGCAAACAAAAGAGACACATGTAGCTATATGAAAACGGGTAAGTATGCGTGTAAGTTTCTGAAAACACGCTACAGATAAGGCTGTGCAAACAAAATCATCGAGTGCTTTCCCGCCGCGCCCCGTGGATCTGCTGGAGAGCCCAGCTCAGCCCAGCAGGGTCCGGGCTGTCCTCCCTCCACCACTCTGCGGAGCGGGGAGACCTCTACAGACGGGATAAACGGAACACGGCTGTGAGCACGCAGAGAAAAATAACCAGACTCTGACGGTGCAGTTAGTTACTGGGTTTTGCTGGGTTTTGGTGTCGTTTGTTTGTTTGGTTGGTTGGTTTTTGTTGGTTTTGTTTTGCCTTTTTTTTAGTATTCTCGTACTCGTTTTCTTCTTCTTTTAATAACCCCCTTTCGGCTGCTGACATTTCAGGGCAGGGCATGGTACAAGCCAACATATGTAACTCTTGTCTTAGTTACTTTCTCTAAATAACAACATCAAATTAGTAGCCCACGGCTTTCAACCTAAATTTTGTGCTTACAAGGAGTCCCAGCAGTATTCTCCTGAGATCTGGGGTCTGGAGATGGAAAAATACTGTGGCCTGTGCCGTAGCGCTGCCTTTGGAAGAAACGATGAGTGTTGCAAAACAACTGCTGACAGAAATGTAAGCTCCACAGACAGAGAAAGGATCCTCACCACGTAAACCTGTGCTAAACCTCAAAACCCTTACAGCTCTTCTACCAGGTCAGCATGGAAGAAGTTCAGGAGCCTGACATCACCTTCTCGGAAATCTCTACAGGTAGCATTTTTTGGCTTGTGAAGAACTGGTCTACCCAAGAGCAAGAGGTATTAGGATGGCTATCCAGGCTCGGAGCTCTACCTCTGCTCCAGGAATTAAAGTTTCCCTCAAATTACATGATGATTTTCTTGAGAATGCTAACAGAATCACCTGCTATGCATCCTGGTGCAAGAGACATGTTTCTGGTGTCCAGGTGTGCCTTTTCCAGCTAAAGTGTGATATACACATAAACATGTCACACACACACACACACACACACACACACACCACCCGCCCAGCAGCCAGATCAAAAGGGACACTTGCCCTAACTTACAGCAGCTGACAATCAAGGCTGAAACTCTCTTCCAACTGCAGAAAGGTTTATGTATTATTCTCTTCAAACCTGAAAGGAAAAGGTTCTTCAAAGGCTGGTACAAACCTGGAAAACAGGCTATCATCTACCATGGGCCTGCCCAGGGGATCCCACAGTCTGCTGCTGGCATGCATTATTACTGAGGGGCATCAAAACGAGCTGAGTTGGACACACTGCTACAACACAAAAACACTTTAGCTGACGAACTAGCTGTCCCAAAGACTTTCACCTGAAACGTAAGACAGACTGCCTGAAAGTACCTGAAACAGCTGATCGCCTTCCACAGGCAGCAAACCTGATTGTCTCTTGTGGCTGAGCAGAGCTGAGTGTGTCGGTCTCAATGTTAAACAAAAACACAGCACAAGGATGCCTAAGTTGCCATCCTGAACTGCCACATGTCTTCTCCTTGAGATGCTGGTGAGGCAAAGGTGGAGAGGAGGCTGCATGTGGAAATTTAGCCTTGGCTTTAAATGAAGCTTTGGGGAAAGCATGAGTCCAGATTTGCAAGGAAAAAGTGCAATTCTTCTATCCTTCTATCCCTGCCTCCTATACTTCTCTCCAGTGTTGTCAATTGTGAGTAACGTAATGAGTCCCTCATCGTAATGAGGTTGTGTTTTCCACTGCTTTGATTACATCAAAACACAATACAGTGTGTAGAAGTCACTCCTCCTGCCCCCTGCCAGAAGGAGGGTTGTATTAATCAGCATTTTGAGGCCAGGGCACTCCTAAATTCCAGTGCTGGAACTCACACTGTCTCCCTCTACCACCACCACCTTCACTGGTCCACTTATATACAATGATTAACAGTGCAATCTTGTACAACTTGGTCTGGGACATCAGTTATTTTGACAGTCTTTCACGAGTGGTCAAGTGGTGCCCCTTAGAACTTAATATTGATAATAGCAATGACTTTAGAGACCTTCTTTGAAAAGGAAGAAAAGGTAATTGCAAGATATTCCTTGTAACAACATTGGCAGGCTCTGTAACAACTACTATTTTAATAAAGGGGATGGCATGATGTGATCAGGTGAGTACTCTTTCTTTTTTTAAAATGTGTGTGTGTGTAATTTTCATTTTATTTCCAAAGTTTGCTTTAAAAAAATGATAGGAGGCATCTCACTAGAGCACATGATAATAAACAGCTACTGGAAGTTAAGGCGTTCTTCACCCAGTGGATGACAACATCACTGGGCTGATGGGCAATCTGGTAAATGAGCATCCAAGAAGGTATTGAAGGTATGTATCATTCAGCTGGTAGAACACAGTGAACGCCTGAAGAGAGGAGTTGTGGGCTACTGTGTTAATAAACACTTGGGCAATTTTAGAAATGTACCCTGCTTACCTTCGGGTGCCTAATGAACAATCTTCTAAGACGTTGTTATTGTGAATTCACAGAAACTGCCTTCCAGTAGTGAAAAGGCAATCTCTGTGCCTTAATTTCTTAAAAACAGGTAAGAGAAAATAATAGCTTAAACAACCATGCAGCAAAGCTACTCTGTTCTCAACCTTACTGTGTGTTATCTGTTACAAGTTCAAACTGTGAGGGTATTTAAAAAGATTTTACTCAGGCCATGTGAATATTTAGCTGGGATGGTTGAGCTGGGCTCTGAACACCTTAATTCTGGCATCTCCAAGAGACCCTGTTTGCATAGGGATGACAGAAAATTAAGCTGCCTGACTAATTAGTTTCCACACAATGTTCCCATCACCTGACAAAGCATCTCCACGTCTAGACAAAGCCAGCCTGATTATAATTAACAGCCTGACAGTTTAAATCATTTGCAACAATGTGTCATCTTCCTTAGCACCTTCTAGCCAATAGAATTACAGAAGCTCAATTACTCCTAATCAACCAGTATGCAAATAAGATGTATAGAGATCATCAACCTGACATTGCTGACCCACATGCAAGTGACAGAAGAAAACTGTTACCTAAGGAGGCCAACTAAGTAAGTGCTCTAATTACCTGTATCTTGACAGGACTAAGTAAAGCCGTATTTGAGAGCTGTAGGTCTCCTGGGACCCAGTTCTCATGGGTCCTTCCCCTGAACTGGATTCCCAGCATGGAGAAGGGATAAACCCGTCAGCCCTTGAAGATGGGGAGACCCAATACTCTGCCTGCAGCATTTGGGGACAACCTATGGACTGCCCAATTACTCTGGGGGCTCTGGGGCACTGGAGGGAAACAGGAGAGGCTGTGGGGGAAGAGACTTAGGCCGGCAGGGAAAACAAACCCTCTTTCTCAGCCTAGGAGATGGGAAAGGTCAGCGGCTCACATCAAGTCATTTCACAGCATGGCTGATTAAGTAACAGTCATTTGATTTTGATTAAAATACTTGGAAGAGCTCAGCTGCTGCTGGAGGCAATTCTGACATCCCTGCCCCCCTTGCCCTGCACCTCCTCAGTGGGTTTGAAAGACTTCATGCGGGAAGGGGGAAGAAACAGGGGAAGAGCAGCACAAAACTTTGCTCTCAGACATATGTGCTACACTGGCTGGTTTTAATGGGAAGTCCCACAGAATGAAACAGAGTATTACAGGAAAAATATACTTTCTATTTATTTAGGCTTAAAGAAAAAAGAAAATAATAATTCAGAAGGAGCCGTTGTAACAATACTTTTGCTTCTCTCTAGCACTGGAATTAGAAGTAACTAATAATAATGCACAAATAGCTAAATAAATTGTACAGCATATAAATCGACACAGAAAAAACTGCCCCTTCAGTTACCTCAGTTAAAACCATCCCTTATGATCATGGAGCTCCAGCGGTTTCAGGTTACTGAAGATTAAGAATGTAAAATAATAAAAACTTGCAAAATTTAAAAGACAGCCTAAGTAATAAAGCAAGTGGTTTATAATTTGAAATGATCTATTTGTTCCTTTAAATACCAATGGGCTTGCTCAGTGAAGTGAGAATTCAACTGTATCCATTAAAAGATTAAAGACCATAAATAAAAAAGTAGCAATTAATTGTGTTGCCTGTTTTTAAGAGGTTGGAGCTTAGTTTTTCACACTCTGGCAGTCTATCAAACTCAGCTCCATTACAGATGTCTTGGAGCTGAATTGATGACGATATTCAAAACTAAGGGCATTCTCTGCAGTAGTCCTACGCTGATGAAGGAGCTCGAATGTATAGATGGCTTATGTGATTCTATCATTCTTACAGTGTGAATTACAAATGTTAGAAATGTCAGCTTAATGAGTCATGCAAGAGCCTTCAATGTTCTAAGTCACTGGATCCAATTAATTTTTAAGTGTGCCTAAAATGAACAATGAAGACTGAGAAGAAGCAATCCAGTGGTTTCCCCATACTCACTTTTTTACTTCTGTTTTATAAGTCGGACCTAATAATGCTTCCAAATAGCTATCCAAGTCAATTATTAACAAAGATTGAAATTTCCGAGGAGCTGAGAGCGTGTTCTCTTCAGCCTTTAAACCTGCAATGAAATAATTCTGACTTGGGTGAATAAAAGAGGAAATCGAGAATAGGTGTTTGTTAGTGAAAAAAAAATCGTATTTTTTTCTTTTATTTATCCCTGTTACTAGTAAATCTAGTCACAGTGGTGACATGACAAACATTACTTTTTTTTTAAAATATCTCCATTCTGTTTGCTTCATTGTACTTGAAAACTGCTTCAGTTTTTCTACTGTACTTGGAATGATGTAACAGAGTGAATTTTGTTTCCAGTGAATCATGTTTGTATTGAGCACTGTGGGCCAGCACCATTGGCTGGGCTTACAGCTATGAAAGGGAAGAGCCAACTGTTGTTACAGGCAGGTTTTTCCTGATTTTTACATAATTTTTACCCAGACATCTGCACCATTAAACTCTAGATTATGACTAGTGGGTGTATCTTGCTAACAAACATGCGTTTGCTCAGGCAAGAATCTCTGGTGGCTTTTCTCAGCTGTAGCTCATCTGAAGTTACTGAAGTGGAGGGTCCCGTTCCACACGTCAGGAGAACACCAGCAAGCACAGTGTGAATGGAACTCCCACTTCAATGGCCATTAAGGCATGTTACCTGCTGTGGCAGGCCTGTTCTCTAATTTGGGATACAGCCGATGCTGTTCCCTGCCGCCTGCTAACATCTTCTTGCACCCTTTAGAGAAGGGTGCCCTGGAATGGCGTCACACCTTATCTTCCCAGTGGGTCTTGATTTGCACCAAGAGAAGAGAATGTGAACTGAGGGTGCTGAAGAGCGTAGACATTTTGACCCATCTTGCCAGCAACCAGTGGCCTTTTCAAGCGGAGCTGGGCACAGCAGCTTTTCAGATTGATGCAGAAAGATGCCCCTGAGCTCAGGGGAGAGGCTGTGGACCCCCTCCCCAGGGACTCTCTTAACTCTCACTGAGGAAAAGCAGCAAACAGAGGAGTGGTGGCAGCGCTATAAACTGCTTCAGCTGTTCGCTCAGTGAACGTGAGCCCCTGAGACCAATACAGCAAAGGAAAAAGGAGTTTGAGGAGAACAGGAGCAAGCAGCTTGTCGGGGCTCCCTAAAGGCCCCAGTGCCCCAGAAACATCTTCTGGAGCAAGGAAGAATGAAGCGCTCTAAATCTTATGTTTGAATGAAAGATTCAGCTTGATTGAATGGACTTTTAGCAAAAGCCGTCAGTGGGTCACCAGATTTCATTGATCTTGAGTAATGCTGCTGGTGCCAACACTTTATTAGTATCACAGAGAAGTGTCTGAGACGGTATCACTAGTGCCGATTTTAAACTCTTGTAAATACTGGGCATTTCAAGGCAAGATTTGGGTTCGGATCTGCCTGTCCTAAGAAGAAACCCTTACCTTTTGCTGTGGTGCAGGCAGTTCTAGGGGTATAACCTGAAAACAGAAAGCGTGAAAACATGAATACCAAAAGAAACAAAACCCAACCAACAAAACAAAAGCTATGTGCTGCCAGAAAGTGTTGAGAAAATTCTCCAGTTGGAATACAAAACTTTGCCTGGGGAGTTGTGTTTTAAGAGCCAGGGGACAAAATTTCAGCTTTCCTGTAACTTAAAGGAGGTTTAAAAAAAGGAATGAAAGAAGGAAAGAGGAGAATGGCACAAGTACACAAGTGAAACTGCAAAAAATGCATGGCTTATTTATGCCACCTACTGGATTTTTCCTGAAATATCTTTTCAATCACTTTAGCTGTCACAATTATGTCTGTCACTCCAGCACTTATGTTTGCATGGGGGGCTACTTGCACAAGTAGACCAGCTGATATCAAGACAATGACTCACATAAATAAGTGACATGTTTGGACTAACATAGCTCCACGACTGGGGGAAGCTGTACAACTGTTTTTTCTGCTAACTTGATGGCTGTAGGGCAGCCAAGATACCCAAAGCTGCAGGCAAGCATCAAAGTTCAGCACTGAGGAGTTTACCAGCCCCCGCCAGTGCCTCAGGGAAACGTGCTGCCACCGTTTCGCTCCTTTGCTTGACTCCCTCTGACTGCCTTTGATATTTTGTTCTAAATGTCCAGAGTGTTTATGGACACGTCGATGTTTTCATAGAATCATAGAATGGTTTGGGTTGAAAGGGACCTTAAAGATCATCTAGTTCCAACCCTGCTACTATTGGCAGGGACACATTGTTTTCAAACAATGCAGATTGCAGACTGGCAGCGTGAATGCTTTATCCTCTGTCCCTCACCAGTCCTGCTGCTGAGGCTCTGTTGGGAATCCACAACCAGCTCTGGCGATACGGTCTGTAAAATGATCTGGGAGAGTCAAAAAGATCTGCTGTGACAGAGGGGGAAAAACCCTCTGGCTTGACCCACTGACAGAAAAAAAAAAGAAAAAAAAGAAAAGAAAGAAAAGAAAAAATTAAACAGAATCAGATGTAGCAGATCTCTCAGATGGACTTACTAAACGCACTCAACCCTGCTGACTTCTGTGAAACTAAATGTCTTCACTTTCCAGGCAATGGTGTCAGAATCAAGTCCTCTTTAATTTGTGACCTCTCTACTGAGATGCTCAGTCATGCCAAATATGATGGTGGGGACACAATTTGTTCACATCTGTCCCTTAAAATGATGGCCTTGTTAGCAAATAAAACATTTTTGCAAGGTTGAAGGGATCAGTCAAAGGCATGCATTGGCAAAGGACAGACTGTCAGTAACAGATGAAATTTTGTACTTTAAAGACTTATGCAAAAAGGTCAAAGCTAAAGGATAACTATCAGCTACCTACGAAAAAAAAAAGTCATTTGAGTTCTTATGTTTTGGGGTTTTTTTTGTTTTTGTTTTTGTTTTTGTTTTTGTTTTTGTTTTTGTTTTTTTCACCAGAAACACTAATGACACTTATTTCCAAAGGTGCTGGCAAACTGTAGAAATGTTTAGTCACTGACATCATCACTGGATTCAAATCAGAGACGCCCAGACTTACATTAAATGAATGACTACAATTTCCTCTAGACTTGCAGTGAGATTGCTCTGATTCGTGTTAGAACTGCTGGCAGTTTATAACCCGCTCTTATTCCTTCATGACTCCAACGGATGTCAAATCCAGTAATGTGTTGTCATCCTCAGCAAGCACCCATTAAAAAAATTTGAGACAAACATTACACACTAAAGACATACTCAAAGTGCGACTTGAGCTAGCAAAACCAAAGCAGTTCATTGTTAAAGGATTGACCGTGTACATGTATTCACCACGTATCTAGGTATTTTGGTGGTATTCACCCAGAACTCAAAATACTAGACAGGTACTAACAACATTAATATTTCGTTCCTCACCAATTGGTTCTGTAACATTATGGATAATACAGACCTGTGCAGTTAGCCTGAAAAGCAGGAGCAGAAAATACTAGTTACGTGAAAGACAGCTGAATTAATGTTCTTCTTGGACCTGTTGCATTTTTTGCATGTTGTGATTCATCTCTGAGCTTGCCTGTCCCACTTAGTGCCTAGCAAAAAGTCATATATAAGCAGCTGGTGACTGCAATTATTTCTCCTTTGTCCGTCTTAGCCTGCTATGCTTCTCTTTTGTCTTTTTTCACTCCTTCCAGTTTTTCTCTTCCTTCTTTTCCTGTCATTTCTGATGTGTTTTTTCTTCTACTTTTTCATACCTCAGTTTGTTGGGGTTTATTCTATTTTGCCTTTCTTGTTCTTTTGACTTAGCCTTTATTATTAAAATCACCTTTTAATTTGCATTTTCAATTGACTTCAAGACAATTTTGCATTTGAGCACTGGAAAACATCCCTGCAGTGCACTGAACCACGCACAGAACTTCACAAAACGGAGTTTCACTTTTAAAACTCACTCCTAGACAGCAGCTTCGGAGCCTGGTCAATGCCCCTGCGACTTGAGAAGATCTCAACTGATTTCGTTCTGGGAGGAATTTCACATTCCGACAGAGGAGGCTAAGCATGCCTGTTTGCATTGTTCACCTCCTTAAGTATTAGTGATAGACACCACTAGGCGTATAGGCACATCATGGTTTTGTTCCACTAAACTTTGTATTCCTCTCCTCCTCTTTTGCCAGAAAATGAGCAGTTATTGACATCGGAAATGTTGATCCCAGCAAAGCAACGCGAGGGAAAAGTTCCACTTTCCAGGAGTTGAATGCCTGTCACACCCCGGCACCAAGCTTCTGCTGGTGCCTCACTTGAGGACCATCTGACTGCTCGAGACGGGGGCTTAAGAGGAGTGTTTTAACGTGGTCTCTCTGGAGGATGGAAAGCGCCATAAATGTCTCCTACGCTGTATCACAGAGGAAAAAGTTCCTTCAGTGTAATTCAGTGAATGCTAATGGAAAGCATCGAGCAGCAAGCATCTGGAGCTTTCTTCAGGCTGGGACAGGCACTGATTGTTTCCGGCAGGGAGGCTCGGTCTGAGCAGAATTAGCTGGGAGATAGCTGATCTCGAAGAAGGAGAAGCTTTCCTTGGCTTCTTCTAGCAGAAATAAATTTCTACCTACTGTAACTTATTACCTTGTGATATGCTGAGTCATGAAGCTGGGGTTATAGAAATCTTTATGCAATCTTTATAAATCAGCCTCACATAATCTCAGGCGCTTTCTGCTCCATCTCTGTTGAGTCACTCATTTGACAGTTGTCATTCATCTTAGATTGAGATGTAATTTAATAGTTTCATTTCAGCATGAAGATAGCGTCATCTGAAGTTGAGCCCGGAAAGATTTAAAGGTGTAACAGAGGAAATATTAATACTGTAAATAATATCTGTAGAGCTGCACGGGTCTATAAATCACATAGTGCCACGTTGGAAGGGAAGCCTATGTAAAAAAGAAAAGAAAAAGCATCTTCCCCTGCCTTCCTCCGCAGAGCAGCATACCTGCTCCAGCCACCCAGGCCTGCGCCAG
>VZSZ01011826.1:20075-31873 GCA_013398815.1 Ibidorhyncha struthersii | reverse complement strand
GGGGGGAGGTGTGATCATGGAACATCTTTGAGTGAGAGCTACTCACACTAAGGGAAGGAGACAGCACATTTAACCTTTCCTCTATTTTATTTGGTCCTTTTCACAGACTAAGGGTCATGCTTGGCATTTGGTGGATGGGGGGTGGTGGTGGTGGCTACAACATACATCACCCGGTGACTGGAAGGTACTGGAGAGCACCCCTTCTTTCTGCTGCTCTGTACTCATGTTCGCCCGATGTAGACACATCCGATATGAACAGGGTTACTGTATGGTACTAAATGCCAGCTTCTGCTCCTGTGCTCTGCAGTGGTCGATTTCACATTGGCCTTGTGATGACCATTAAAAATGGGATTGTTCAGGTGCCTTGGTAGTAGCACTGGTTGAAAAATTAAACATATAGTTGTTAGCAATTGTGGGTAATAAGCTTGCACTTGTTATTTCCCTTTGCTACATTTATTATGTGTGACGGAAACAAAATAGTGGTCTTTTTGCATTTCTGTAAGTAGGTGCTGTCTTCACTTTGAAACTTTTTGAGGAACAGATGAGTTCTTCTCTACTCATAAATACAGGCTGTAGTGGCATCAGCAAGTAATCCTGTGGCTGATGAATGGTGGTACTGAGATCCGTTTGAACTGGTACTGCCCTAGATGCCTCTGAAAACCCTACCTTGCCTTCTTTATTCTTCCTTTGCTTTTTTGATGTTATCTTTTGCATTGACCTTTTCTACGACATTGTAGTGTGATTTCGAAAATGGATGCTGTGACCTTGCAGATGTTGTGCTGCATAGGTAATGAGGTACAAAGAAGTTATTATAATTGGAAGATACCATGGCCTGGTTTTAAAAAAGTGAGAAATTTTATTTTTCAAAGAAATTCCTTTTAAGTCTTTATAGTATAGTGTCATACGCTGTCAGAATATAAATTTTGTCCAAAAAGTCTCATTCTGGTGAACTGGCGGGCAACATGAAGAAGCGGCCATGGACATTTCTCCATGAGAGTGCTTAAGCAGTGGTACAGGATGCCCACAGAGGTTGTGGAGCCTCCATCCTTGGGGAGACTCAAAACTTGGCTGGATGGTGCCTGAGCAACATGATCCAACTGGGAGGATCATTTCGAGCAGACTTTGGGCCAGCTGTCCTCCAGAGGTCCTTTCCAAACTAAACTATTCTGTGAATCTGTGAAATGCCTACTTTTTTATATTGAGATTAAGTCAATGTATTGAAACTTGAAATTCAGCCAGCCTCAATACTGACCAGCATTTGCAAGCCTGGGAAAGAAATCCTGACTTTTGTGACCTAAGAACACTCAGTGTCTAAATCTATGGTAGATTTCAACAGAAAAGGAGCATCATGGGAGTTGACAGGTGGTGGAGAAGATTGCTAGTTCAGGTGGCAGCAGCCTCAGCAGGGCTGAGCAGTAAGGAGAAGGAGGCATTAGCCACTTTCCCTGCCTGTGCCACGGCTAACATAATGGCTGCATGTTCTCGGAGGTCTTGGTGAGTCTGCAGCAGTTACTGGTCCATCATGCTGCTCCTTCCTTTTGTCTTTGTCTCCTCGTTACTGTCTAATGGTGATTTTCTCCTGCTGTGCCCACTATTAGGTCTTCACTGGTTTTAGTTGCTGGCTGCCTCCTGGTCCTGCCCACTGTCCTTCGATACCGAGAGCTGAGCAGCCCCATCCGTTGCTTCCTGGTGCTTTTCCCCAGCTTCTCCCACAGCCAACAAATCTCTGTTCAAAAGGAAAGAGCATAGTTGAACATGATGCGTCTGTGCTGGAGTGTGGCAGCTGGCAAAGAAATAAGCTTTGCATCCTTCACCTGTGAATAACTAATACCTTTCCATCCATAATCATCTGTTTTTCTCCAGTTGCAGCAGTTAAAGTGAGAGAAAAAGAATTACATTTGCCCATGTCTCTTGCAAGAGCTTGTGAACTGTCTTACCTGTCTTGCATTGGCGTTATTTCCACAGCACGAGTTAGACTTTGTCTTGGGAAGCAGTTGCTGAAGGTGGTCTTCTGCCTGTATGGTGTTTTTCTCAGTTGGTAAATCGCTTTCAAGCTGGACTAAATAAATATTCAGGGAGTGTTTCTCTTTGAACAGTTTTTCCTTTCCTTGTTTAGGATAAAACTTGTCCCTAATAGGCTTTTCTAATTTCTGACTGCTAAAGCTATGTGATGAATGAAGCTCTTCACAGTGTGGTGGCCACGGCTTTGTAATTTTCAGTTCCTACCAAAATCATGTGTGTATTGCTCGGATTTGTTTAGAAAGACATTGTTTGTGAAGCAAGGAGGGTGTTTCTGCCTCTCTCCACTGCTTTGGTTTCACCGTACTTGGGAACGCTGCAAAGGAGTTTTGAGCATCTCATTATAAAAGGACATAGATAAATCTGAAAGGATAGAGGGAAGGGTGACAAAAATGATGTACGGCTTGTAGAAAAGGAGACTAAGGGTGGATATAACAGTCTATAAATATTTGAGAGGTAATAATATGGAGGAGGGGGAGGGATTATTTACAGTGCTTGAGACAGCATAACAAGGAGCAACGGCTTGAAACTAAAAAAGACAAAATTAAATTAGACAGTAGACACTTTTTCTCCTAACTAGAAGTGCAATTAGCAACGGAGTGACCTGCATAAGGACAAGGGGATAAGCGAAGCATAATCAGGAGAGGTGTTTAAGAGTGTGTTAGATTACGATCTCAAGTGATTAATATGGGGGTAAACTCTGATCAATGTGCAGGTTAAACTAGATGACGGAAATCTCCTGCAGCTTTGTCATCTCCTGTATGATTCATTGCCTCTGGCCATTGTTTGACTGTGTTAAATAAATCATAATGTTACAGGGTTCTGCATCCCTGATTAGATGTTTCCAGTTAATTCTCCAGTTCTGGAGCCTGCAGCTTGCAAAGCTTGCACTTTCGCTGCTCCTCCTTTGAAGCAATAGTCATTTGTTGTCTTTGCAGCTCTGTGTGTGTGTGTGTGTCTGAAATAGGTAGAACTGGCGGCAATTTTCAGAGTTAAGTCTCTAAATGAAGAAGTTTTGCTTTCAGGCTTTTGATCCTGTCTGAAACTTCAGTGAAATTGTGTAAACAAATAGTAGCATAAAAAGATTCGGGAAACGTCAGAAAATACTGCTTTTCTTTCTCTGCGCAAGTGGTACTGCGGGGCCCATCCAGGGCTGTGTCCACCAGGGTCAGGGACCGGGGAGAGCTTTCTGCAGCGCATTGCAGAAGCAGGGTGCCCTGGGGACCAGCCGTCACCTACCCAGACCTGCTTACTTCAGGAGAGAAGGGCTGCCCAGCCCCAGGGCTTCTGTGACCACCTTTCGGTTGGAGGGGTGGAGGTGAAAACTCACAAGCAGCTCAGCAGGTATTTCCATCCTTTCATGTTTCACAAGAGCTTTTTCCCCCCTAAAGAACTGGGAGTAGATTTGTTTGTTTGTTTTGTTTTGCATTTTCCAAAATCTGTCACCCTAGGGCTTTCCCCATTTGCAGCATCTTTCTGTCTGACTTTTCTCACACAAGGTGAGGTTTCCAGACGTAGAGCAAGTGGAGCAAGGTCCCTGCCGAGCGGTGTTTGCTGTATGCTGAACGGACTTCACTGTATACACTGTCCCAGCACCCGAGTGCTGGGGGTTTCTCTTCCCACCCAAGGCCAGTGGGACTGCTGGGCAGCCCCTGTTGTTCTTTGTGCCTTGGAACCTCTTTCTCCATCACACTGGCATTTGCATATGTGCGTTCACGTTTGGAGTTACTGTGCTGGCTTATGCTTTCCATTTGTCATTACGAACGCTGAGATAAGAAACGGAGCAGGAGCAGAAGATGTACTAAGAATTTTCTGTCCGTGGGCACATTATTACACTATCTGCAGCTAACCTCTTGTTCCTTTCTGCGTCCTTGAAACAGTTATTATGACTTATCTGAATGTGTGGGGCTTTCTTTTTGTTTTTAGAAAAGATATAAGTGGGGAGTGAAGGAGTACTGCACACTTCCTTAACTGAACACTGATGTGATTTCTTGCTTTGTCTTTTTTTTCATGTGCTTCTTGTACCTTGAAGATGGCTTTCAATGGCTTTGTTTACCAACTGACATCCTAATTCAGCCTGTTGGCCCATTTTCCATTTTCAGTAGATTTGTCGCTTGATAACGGGGGGGGCGACACTAAATTGCAGTTTTGAAGGTTTCTTTTGTAGGAATGCTTTTTCACAGGCTGCTTCTAATTCCTCTTTTTTTTCTTATTCTCAACTTTGCTAAACTTCTTTCTGAGTTTGAGTACCTGCTAGTCTTAGAGTTGTGAGTAGATCAGTTTATAAGTACAAACATCGTTCGTACACTTATGCCCTGCGTTTTCTTGAAGAGCTTGTGGAGAGTCTGTTAAGCACTGAGCTTTTCTTCCTTTGCAATGAGATTGGATGCCTAATTATTTTATAATTTTTTTTTTTCAATTCCTGTCTCCATTCCTACTATTTCTATTGCTTACAGCATAGGGCACCATTTGCTGACTTGAATGCCTGTAGTCATGGGCACAGCTGAACCTCAGCTGGTGTAAGCCGCTGTAGTTCCAGTCTCTGTGCATTTCTATCAGTTGTGCATGAACAGAATTCATTAGTGATCAGTTTGCATTTGCATGGAAGCAGATTTTATGGTGCAAGTGTTGTTGTATCCATGCAACACTGGCGGTTGTGTACAAAAGTGATGCACACACATGTGATTTTTGCTCAGTTGCTCAGGCGCAGTGGGTGTCTACAGTGGCTCTCTACCACTCCTGATACTGTTTTTTCCATCATGTATTAGGTAGACAGAGTGAAAAAGCCCTCCTGTTGTTTCTACCTGGTCTTTTTTAGAAACCTTTTGGGTTTCTGTCATCATATAGCTTATAACCAAGCACGGACTCTAGCTAATTCCAGCCATCGCCCTACTCCCTTTATTATTTTTAGTGTGAGCCATAGTGATTTTATCCCTGTCATATTTCCTCCAAGGTCTTCTATCTCAGACACTTGTAAAGCCTTCCCTCCCTTCTAATGTTCTCTTTGATCTCTTGTTAATGACTTAAATCCCTTTACGTTTAATCCACACCGAGTTTCTTTTTCCTCCTCTCAGTTTGCTTCTTTGTGCCTGCAGGTGTCTGGGCTGTTTTCCATCACTGTCTAGAAATCTGGTTTTCTTTCCTAATTTCCTTTCTCTTTTAATTTCTTCCTTTATTATTTTAAAGTTGTCTTGATTTTAAGTTTTGCTCCCGGTACACACTTTAGTAGCATGTTGGATGTCTGAATGCAATGAGTTAAATGTTTGTCAATTTCTTTCTCAAATCGGGTATCTCAAGATGAATAATAACACCTATACATAGGTATGCACACATGGTAGTCTTACTCCCAGTTGTTATACTGAAGATTGAAAATGGCACTTGTTTCTCATGCTCCTAATTCTCTGAAGCGCTAATTTTATTGGTCCTGATCTGGTTAGCTGTCATGCATGATAGTGATTTTAGATATGTAAATAATCCTGTTGCTTCAGTTCAATGTGAACAAGCATGTGCTGGAGCATTAAAATAGTGTCTAGTATCTTCACAGATTCAAAGACATGTTCAAAGAATTTGAATGCTTTTTATTTACTAAAGCCATTCTTTTTTTGCCAGTAAAGATTTGAATACAATCACTACATTTGTATTACAAAGACTGAAAGTGCAAGTAAGGAAAGAACAAGGATTGCCCCCCAGCTCACATAGAAAGATTAACTGCTCTGCTCTAGTCTGTGGCAGAAGATGTCGAAAGTGGAATTTGCTGCTGTAGACATCTTATTGAGGGCCTGAAGGTTGCGTTAAGTGTGGAAATAAAAGTTATTTTCTGTAGATTTTATATCTTCAGCTGTATTAGGAGGATTTTTAAGTTGCATGCTAAATGTTTGCAGCAGATCATTTTTATTAAGCATATACTAAATGTGAGCAAAATGTGCCCTCTCCAGTTCTACTGAAGTCAGTGGTGGTATTTCAGCTCTTCTTAGCTGGAGCTAGATTGGGGTTGTGCGTATCACTGGGAAACTTATTACGCCGAGCTGCAGCCTTCTGGGTGGGATTTTTCCCTTGTTTTTTCCTCCCCATTCACATTTTCCTGTGGGAAAAATTTGTTTTGTGTTAAGTTTAAAATTAACTAAATATCTTAAATTTTTAGTTGTATTTAGGAATTCACACACACAGACTTAACAGTCATTTGACCCATTATGGGATAATAATTCTACATGTGGAAGAAAGGAAGAAATGCTCAGTAATTTTTTCTGATTTTTGCTTTGAAGAAAGCCAAATGATACTGCTGTATTATGGAGATGGTGACATTCTGCTTTCATTTCCAGTGTAGCTGAAATCAGCAGGGTTGGATTACTTGCATGCGGTATTAAAAAAACCCCACCCAAAACAACAGAAAACTTGGCTGAGGAGCTCTCTGGTCCATTAATGCCGATTTGCAATAAGACTTAACACTGGGGACATTCCTAAGGCCTGGAAGAAAGCTGATGTCATGCCAGTGTTTAAGAAAAGAGAGTGTGGCAGGATGGCAGGGTACAAATCCGTCAGCATGACATCAGTTTTTGTGAAAACAGCGGAACAGTCCACAGAGACTAGAATGTGCAGGACGGGGAGAAGTACAGCCATTAAAGGATGCTCACGCAATGTGAATTAACAGAAGTTTACGGGTAAAAGATTTTATCAAGTTAGTAATCTTTTATCATCACAAAATTCTTGAGGAAGTGACATATTGATGGAATCAAATTCTGCAAAACATTTGAGTTTTGTATCCCGTGGTATCTTGATTAGGAAACTGAATTGACAGGCTTGGTGTCTTCTGTGCCTGAAACTGGTGAGGTGCTTGTGAGACTAGTGGGACTCCTTCACTGATGGCATCATACGTACAGGAAAGTGGGCTCTCAACGGATATTGGAAGGGAGGTCGTTCATGGTTATTAAGTAAGCATACCACACCAGGTTCAGGAACACCACTGAGCCAAAAATTATGGCAGGCTGGGAGCTGGGGGTGAGGGAGGTATCGTGTTTGTTTGCCCTGTTCGTACCGTTCCCTAGGTTTCTCTCTGTAGCTGGTGGTGGGGATAAAGCCGTGGTCTGAACTAGCACACCTGGGCTTGAACTTGGAAGGGCTCAAGCAGGAGATGCAGGAATGATTGAACGACCAGAAAACATCTCCTGAGGTGAGAGATTTGCCCTTCAGTGACCCCCTCATCTAAGATTTAATTAATCTCCATATGATTGTTCCCAATTGCTTGTGCCTTTGCCAGACTAGACCAGCTCAAGTTGGAAGTTTTCTGTGTCATTTCATGGGATGGGTTTTGATGTCTTGAGCAGAAGGGTCATGTGGATGCAGAATCCCATGAAAAGTTTGTGTGTTGGGTAAACGCACTACGGGGCTCAAGCAGGATGATAACGAACAGCCTCAATCCTAGGATCTCCCAGATTTTCTTGAATTGTGCTGTCCTTGCTGCTTAACTTTTATCCTAGAGTGCCTCTTCCTCGCAAATGTTGTTCTTGGTAAGGTGTGCTGTCCTACTTAGGACTGGTTTAGCCCTTTATTGGTGGAACTGGAAAAGCTTATTCCACTTGGGTCAAATGATGACTTCACCATTATTTCTAGAGGGAGGAAAAAAGTAATACTCTTTTCTTCGGGGTGAAAACGAGTATTATTTTGGCAGTCAAGTAAACCTTGAGAAGCAGGAGAGTGCAGCCATTGACATCTTCGGGGATAAAGCCATCTCCTGCCCCCAGGATGCCTGCAGACACTGCTGCCATTATGCCTGCCCCTCACCGGTAACGCCAGCTGAACCTGCAGTCCGGCTGCTTCATCCATCGAGGGGTGTTGCGGGACACCCCAACGCTGCCCTGGCTGTCGGAAAGCCACTGCAGGGAAGGTGCAGTGACAGGTTGTTTTGTTTTGGGGCGGTGGGAGGAGGTGGGAAGCGTGGTGGGAGTTGGCAGCTGATAAGTGCCCAGGCGAGGCACAGCCGTGGTAAGGAGGTAGGGTAGATCTGTCCCTGTGCGCTTCAGCACTGGGGAGGAGCCCAGGAGCCTGCAAGAGGCTCAGAGTGGTGGGACCATGCATTTTTTTCCTTTTTTTCTTCTTTTTCTTGTGTTTAACGTGTATTTCTGCTTTGAGAAGAAAGGCTGAGCAACTATGTTCCGCAGGTCCAGTCAGAAAGGTACCTATGGGCTGCGGTGGCAATAAGCTGTTTTGGCTATGATTTATTCTCTTTAGCCTGGAGACACAGCTGCTTTTAGCCCACGCGTCTGATATGGCTGATAACAGATTTTTTGACCTCTCCCTCTAATAGATGTTAGTCGGAGCACAGCTGGGCTGTTGGGGCAGGCAATCCCGAACAAGGAGAAAAAAGAACTGCTGGATTTGGTGTTTGAGCTCCAGATGGGGTTGTAGCATTGTTGGCAGTTGGGGGAGAGAGGAAAAAACATGCTTTTCTTGCAAGGTTTCTGGTCAAAACAATTGGGAGGACTGCAGAGGTGGTTTTCCATAGGTGAATGAGAGTAGGACAGCCCCGTACGTCTCAGAAACCGCGCTCCGGGACAGGGGTACGACCACAAGCTACCCTGCTGCTCTTCGCCTGTATTTGCTGGTTCATCTTGAACACAGGGTGACTCTCTCTTCCTTGTACCACTGTTAAGGTCTCTACCACACCACTACTTGGGAGCAGACACAGAGCGATGGGTCAGAGGTCTGGAAACTGTGGAGAAACGCAGAGAAAGGTTTTGTCTTCACGGCAGTGGCTCTAGTAGCCATCTCTTAGGGCCTGAATTCAGGGATTCTTTCAGGAGTTCAGGGCCCCTGTTTTTTCACTCTGCTTTTAGGGAGAAGGCTTTCACTGGCAGATCTGAAAGGCTTGATACTGCATACACTGCGCTGCAGTAATTTATACTGGACACTTTTAGTCCAAAGTGAATACCCGATCCCTGACGTTTCCTGTTATTTGTCATGATGGCAGAAAAGTATCTCAGATTTTATTGTATTGGGGAAGTTTATTTAATCACAGAGCTCAAAAGCATCGACATTATTTTTTACTCAAGTTTGCTAAATGATAAATTTTTAAGTATCTCTTTTCAGATAGGGTTGTGGGTTGAGAGTTTGATGCACAGAAGCACCTAAAAGAGAGGTTTTAAGATAAAGCACCCTCTTGAGTATATTGATAAAAAGACGACAAAGGCGGGGGAAAAAAAGGACAAAGGGAGTCAGCTCTTATTTTTTTTGAGAGCCCTGTTTCTCTGTAGGGTCTGATTCCAGTGTCCTTATTAAGGAGATGGACTTAGGTGCATGGACTCACAGTGCAGTGAGACCATTATCCGAAGCAAATGGTACTCGGATGCAGGTCAGTGTCTGGTCCTTCACTGGGAGCTTTGAGAGCAGTGGAGACAAAATCCTG
Source organism: Ibidorhyncha struthersii (assembly GCA_013398815.1). Classification (NCBI taxonomy): domain Eukaryota; kingdom Metazoa; phylum Chordata; class Aves; order Charadriiformes; family Charadriidae; genus Ibidorhyncha; species Ibidorhyncha struthersii. The sequence continues at coordinate 22,455 of VZSZ01011826.1, read as the reverse complement.
GTCCTTCACACACTCAAGCCAGTGTCCGTAAAGGACAATCCCTGTGAATCTTACATTGGAGCAGATTTGTCTCTTTGGAACACGTACTGCATTGACAGAAGCTGTAAGTTACAGAGGTGTGTGTTGTGTTTAAAGCCCCCTCTCTGCTTACTGAAGGAGCAGTAAATGAGCTTCTGTGTGAAAAAGTAGGGCTCAGCAGAGCTACACAGGTGTGAAAAGAAGCCGAAATGGTGAAATTGGACTCTGGGGAGGGAGATGAGAAAGAGAAAAGGTGGGACCAGCTGGGACCTTCTCCAGAGCCTGATGTTCAGGCTTAGCCATGTGTTGCTGTTGCGTTCTGCAAATTCCCATTGAGACACTCCGGCCTCTCCATTCCCTTCCTTATCTTACTAAAGAGGTTTCCTTTCCTCTTCTCATTTTAGCCAAAACAGGGAGTGGGAATAGGGAAGGTGTTAGTGTGTAATACTTCGTATGGTATCGCTACGCAGGGTACAAATAACAGATCACACACTACATGCTTAGAGAATTTACTGCCAGCGTTTGTATGTGCTGTGACAAGTGCTCAAAAGGTCAAAAAAGCTTCCTTAACAAATTTGATAAGATAATGCAGTGAGCTGTAACAGCGTAAAGTCCTGGGGGCCATAGACCAGAATAGAAGAAATAATTATGCATGGTAATGGGTAATTACAGATAATGGCCTTTTTTGGGGGTGGCAGAAAATACACAACCCCACAGCCTTGCCTGGAATGAACATTGCCTAGCACATTAACTTTATAGCAAGCTAAAAGTTCAATGCTGGAACCGAAGATAATCCGCAACTTCTAATGGGAAGAGAACAGAAATACTCTTCTCAAAGGCAGAGCAAGTGTGCAGGTTTTGTTCCTTGGGAGGCAGAGTGTCTCAGCAGACAGTAAGTAATGGTGCCAGCTTTCTTCAACATCTGAAATAGCTCTGTGATGGTTGTCTGGTGGGAGAAACATACTGTTCCAGCGTTTCTGATTATGATGTTAGGGAGTGATTTCACACTGGGCCCATTCAAGGCTACTGTCCGACCTCAAAGCCAGCTATGCATTGAACTAATGCGTTGTGAGGCTTAATATTGCCAAACCAGTTAATGGGAGTGTGCTGATGCTTTGTATACTGAGCAAGGGGAAATAGTCAGGTGCAGATCCAAGACTCTTTTTAAGGTCTGAAGGCGAATGTTTCCTGACTGAATAATTAATTTTTGACGTTTTAATGGCTTAACTGTCTCCTGCCGCAGAGGCTGACTTGCAGGAAGGTATTAACACTGCAGTGATGAAAACAGTCACTCTGAATTGAAAACTACAGGAAATGTAAACCACCAGAAGCTGAACTCTGCTCACTGGGCAATGGATATGCCTTCCTGCTACTTGAGTAAATGTGTTACGTGAGTAGTCACAGTTCTTCTGCATTTTCATCAGCGTGTCTGTGTATGTGTAGAGTCTTGGTAAGCATAGAAGAAATAAAAACTGCTAACCATAGGTGTATGTAAGAACTCATGTCAATAAACATGGGCAGTGATGTTCTCTTAATTGCCGCACTGCATATTCATAATTCCTCTTCTGAAATATACGATCAGGTGGAGACTAATCAGCTGTTAGGGCCACATGAGTAAATTGAACCGTGCCACTGCATGCTCCCAGACATTGAAACGTGACTATACGTGCTGTCCTGATTTTTAAAACAGTTCCTGGTGTGTGTCTGTACCAAGCTGACTAATATTCTCCCCCAGATTCCTAAATGTGGTCCGGTAACCGTTCCCAGTAGGAAATTTGGTGCCACCATCCTGTTCTAGGTGCTGAGAAAGTCTAATAGTATGGACTCTGTGCCATTTGACCTCAGCATCAGAGGCTTGCCCAAGCATGTGTAAATTACTATTATCAGTGTATAATAAGATATATAACTGGCCCTTAACAGTACCGGTAGGAATAGGAAATACTCCATGCCTATGTACAGAATGAGTGAATATTACAGGCAGAACTTCAGTGTTTCCATTTCTCAGTGAGTATGCTTAAAAACATGTTTGCATCTGTGAGACAGAGATGATGAGAGAAATTTTTGTAAATTCCCTGACATTTCTCCTCTCTTCTCCCAAAAAATAAGAAGGGAAAGAATGATCTATATACTGGCTTCTGTGTTGATTTTGCCATGCATATCCGCAATTCGTGTAAATTGCCATAGCTTTATTGAAGTAAATGATCTGAGACTGGTTTACATTAACTGAGGACCGGACCACTGTTTTTCACCATGCTCTGCTCAGTGAAGGCAGGAGCCCCTCATAGGTTGCTGAGTGTAACTGACCCCGAGAACTCACCTTCCTTAAAAGAAAATCCCAGCCGTCCTGAAATGAATTACTGGT
>VZSZ01011826.1:0-14832 GCA_013398815.1 Ibidorhyncha struthersii | reverse complement strand
GTGAGATGGACAGTAATAAGCTGTTTCTTGGGCCTGATTCTCACCTCTTGTTTGCTGGTTTCATGGCAGTGCAAAACCAGAACCAGATTCCTGAGGAGGGGTTAGGACCCATGTTAGGAGAGTTAGCCGAAATGGATGGTTGCTGTAGGTTGCACAGATAAAGGGCACCCACTTCCACTTGATTTTATCTTCTGATTCACATCATAGTAGATTATGGACTGTTTTCCAGAAAAAGTCTCCAACTGAATTACCAAACATAGCACCCTGGGAGCTTCAGGTGCCATTTCTGAGAGGCTGTGCTCTTCAGGAACCTATTTTTTTCTTGTCCATCTTTCACATCTGAGGCTATTGTGCAGTGGGTTGCTGGCAGTCAGCTGAATGTGACAGGGCGTGTTGCTGATGGTGTGTTCTGGCAGTGTCAGCTCCAGGGCTTGCGATTGTGACTTGGGTAGCTGAAGTTACAGGCTATGCCTAAGAGGTTCGCACCAGAGCTCTGTGTACTTCATTAGTTAGGGTATAAAGCCAGCCAAGCCCTCTCACTTTAGGACTTGATAATTACGGCTTCCAGCTCAGCACGTGTTGTAGACTGAAAAATGGAGAAATCTGCCAAGGCAGGGGATTTGTGGCAAAGTGCAGCCATTTCAGTGACCCTGAGGCTGTTTTGTGTTGGGTTGCAGAGGTGCTTTTCTGTCTGAGGTTGAACTCAGGAGGCTGCACCCTCTGAGTCTGCGTACGCCCATGTCCCTTGTCCAAGGGCAGCAGAGGTTAGACCTCTTCTGTAGAGCATCAGGAGAAGGCAGGCTGCCTTCTGCACAGGCTCTGTTGTGAAACCACTCAACAACAGAAGATTAAATGTCCCACCAAAAGTTCCTTTCTGAAGGGAACAGGTAAGTCATCCCCTTTGCTGACAGAGAATTCCTCCAGCAATTCTGGCACAGGGACCAAGTCTGAAAGGGCATTTTAACTTCTGATACCCAGGAGCTGGAACTAAGATCAGGGTGATTACAAATACTGTAGCAGCCCACATCACCTTCAGTGAGGTTTTCCTATCGTTAGACACTTTATTCATGGAAAGATCCTTCTGGAAATGCGGGGCCCTCCTGGGGCAACAGCTGGCAGGTCTATACATTTTAAGATCATGGCTTTACAGCAGTCAGCATTTAGTACTGTTCCGCATCCCTATTTCATCATGAGTACAGCTGTATCGGAAAAAGAGCTGTCCGCCTTCCTCCTGCTGTGTGAACCCACACCGCGAGAGCTTTCTTCTCTCAGTGTGTTGATAGGCTTCACCAGAATTGCCTTCAAATACATGGGGGTACACCTTTTCATTTACATTAGCTGATAGCATCCTCTCTAGCTACTGAACTTGATCACCAGACCAGGGGGAGAATTAGTCAAGGCAAGCTGGGGACAGGATTTTGTGCGTGGTAATGAGGTGAGGTGCCAGTGCTTTTTTAGCTTTTTCATTTTGGTTGATTGGGTTAATCTGGCACGTTGTAGCAGAGTACTTCAGACAGAAAGTTACTTCCTCTGAAGTTCTTGCAGTACCTAGCTCATAAGAGCCTACTGCAGAGCTGAAGCTTGGAGACACCATCACAATGCAAATGAGGGGCAGCAACACTCGACTTGTGAATATAATGTTCTTGCAGGCTGCTAATCCCACGCGTCACCATTTTTCCAACCGGGAGAAACTTCTGTGATTTTACTTGCTTGGGAAAAAGGAGACTAAATTACAGGTATTGACTATCCTAGACCATAGTGTTTGAGGAAGAGATGCATGAAGGCATGTTAAAATACGTTAAACCTTGGAATGATGGTGGTGTCCTCTCAGTTCTGTTGTCATGTACTGTCATTTGAAACTAGGCTGTATGTGTAAGAAATCTTGGCCTAGAGGGTCCGTTGTCTCACTGTGAGATTGCCTGTTTGTTGTGGGACCTTTGACACCCCTGAAAGAAATAAAAGCAATAGTGTGTTTTCCATGGATTTTTCTCTTGAATCCCTGCAGAATCTGTAACTAACTTCTGCTTAAGTGCTTCTTAAATTAGTGAGATACGGAAGAGATGATTAAGGAAAGATGAGGTGGTTGTTATCAAAAAGGACCGTTTTCCTTCCACTAGCAGGCTCTAAGCACTGGGTGTTCATTCCCAGCTTGTGGGATGTACTGCGTGGTTCCATTCACCTCCATGTGAATTTAGTGATTTATCTTACCTAACATTGTAATTTCTCCCAGCCAAACCTTTTGGTATCTCTCAGTGTTGCTCTGGTGAGATGTCTGTGCAGAGAGACTAGAGTTAGTGCTTTCTGCCTGCAGAAGTGACATCTCCCCAGCTTCTAAATGGCCTAAAACCAGGACCCACCTCTCCTGTTCAGTAGGGTGGAGTGTAGTTCAAGGTCAGTGTCACTTGACTTACGAGCTGTTTCTCAGAGGCTGATCTGCAAGAAGGGCTGTTATTGCTGAAAGAGTTACGAATCATGGGGTTTGCATACTGTTATGACAGCATAACATTGCACAAATAATCATAAAAAGTTTTACAGTGAGAGCTAGGCTAGATAATGCTTGATGGCAGTGGGTGCAGTGATGCTGAGACTGTAAAACACTGCGTGGTACTGAAGATAGGTTTGTTGTGAGGGGAACAAACTCTCAGCTGCTGCACGTGGTTAAACATCGATTCTGCTCATGGAAGGTTACCAGCAAGGGAAGATCACAGAAGTAAAGTGTTAAATGGAAAAGGGTGAATGGGTTTTTCTGTCAAGCACTGTAAAGAGCTACAGGAGATTTTCAAAGCATGATCCACAAAGAGGAATCAGACCTTGCTCACACCTTCAGGGGGTTTTGCTGGCAGACTTACACAGGCTGATTCTCTCCAGAGGAAACACGTAGCTGTATGTACACCGGGATTTTTGTTGGACTGCCTGTACTTGACTGCGTTTAATTTTTACATGCACAGGCTTTCTTAACCAGTCTTCCAGTACGAGCAAGTCTGCTCATGTGACTGGTAGTGTTATAAGTGTTCTGATCAAGGTTTTTGATTTTTGCTTCTTTATCAAAATGATAGGTGTGCAGTGCCTGCTGTGACCAAATCAGGGCAGCTTGCTAAGCTGTGAGCCCACAGGAGGGTTTCTTTGTTGGTATAAGCCGCCACTGTGCTCCCTGGAAGGTATCCAAGTTTCAGCAGTGTAGACAAGACTCCTCCCTTTTCCAGGCTCCGGTGGTGGAGGCTGGCTTGTCCTGGAACAACTGCAACCATGCAAGGAGAATTGCATACTTAAAGATAACTTCTGGATGCAGACAAGGCCTTGAGCAGCCCAGCTGTCTGCTGTTTCAGAATTTAGGGAGCAAGGGAGAAAAGCCAGGGAGGAAATGTGCGAGTGTGTGTGGGATGGGATGAGGATTAATGCATCATTGAGCCTTAGCAAATAAACTGAATCACTGAATCTTTAGTGTAGATTAATGTCAGATTTCATTAGTCTTTGTTCTTTGCAGAGGCTCGCGTACTTGAGTGGATTCGTAGAGGTGCAATTTTTTTAGGTATTTCTTTGTAGGTTTTGTTCATTTGTATACAATTATCCCAGAAGCTGTATCCACCATGATTTGATGAGCATAATGAAGATGACAGTTTTGGTTGAGACCCTTTCAGTCATTTATATTCTGCTGCTTTTGCTGGCTCTAAGGCAGATAATCAGGTATGTCTGGTGTTGCTCCCGAAGAAAAGACAAGCTTAGGTCGGAGAGGAAATGTAGCAGAGATGGTGGTCACTGTGCATCTCCTTTCACTCCAGTTCTGTGTGAGCATCTGAACCCTCCCTTGAAGCTCTCATAGTTGTTCATTACACCAGAAATTTATGTGCATTCAATCCAATTAGTTAAATGAGTTCGCCAACGTTAGTAACTGCAAGTCAAAGTATGTTGGTATACAGTGGAAGTTGGCACTTCTGAAACTGGCCTCACTGCGACCAGCTTAGAGACAGCAACTGGAAAATGATGGGGTGACTGCGGTCTTTTTTACCACAACAAAAGTAAAACCTAGATGGACATATCTGAATGTAATCAGGTGTAATTCTCCAAGCTGGCAATGAAACTGCTGTCGTGTGACCCACAGCATGAGGATAATCGAGACTCCTTGTGAGTTGACATCCTCCGCCAAAAGTGTTAGAACTCTTCTGGTTCCTACAGCCCTACCATTAAAAATCTGCAAAATGCAGAATGTGCCCCCACATCTGGAGACCAGTGGCTGAATTGCCTTTGTTATTCTGGTAACTCCAGGGATCCTGCTTTGGAGAAAGGTTAAGGCTGGCCAGGAGATTTTGAATACGTTAAAATTTCAGAATTTCATGTAATTACTGTTTCATGCTCCGAGGTGTTTTTTTTCTTTTTTCTTTCTTTTTTTAAATGCAGCTTGGCAAACCAGTATTCTCACTTCCAAACCTACAACTTTTTAGTTCTTTCTTTAAACCAGTTTAGAGCAAAAACCTAAAATAAGTGTTGGTGAGAGTCAGACTGAGAAATTTTAACTCATTTTCTAATATGGCAATTACATTTACCATTTGGAAATGAATATTTAACATTGCTGAGGTAGGAAGCTGTTTTTTAAGAATTTCTTAAAAAGTGGCAAACATAAAAAACTGTCTTTTACTAAATCAGGAAGAGTGTGGCCACGATGTGGCAGCTAGCAGTTTGAACTCTTAAAAATAGCTGCTTGCTAGTAAAAAAGATTGCTCTTTTCAACTTCCACAACGTGTTCCTAGTTTCTGGCACAGTTTTTCTCCAGTAGTTTTTCCTCCAATAAGCCTGGCCTTCTTACAGAAATGTGCGGTCTAACTCTCCAGAAATAGGTATAAAATGTATAAAATATATGTGTGGCTCTGTGTGTGTTTGTGTGTAAATATATACACATTGTGCAAGTCACCCGACACAATCCCAATTTTATGTGTAAGCAGTGTATTATATATACTGTATTCATAACATACCCTTCACACTACAGATTTATGCTAAAAGTATCCTAATGTTTCTGACAGCTCATGTGTGACATGAATGCAATCCATATTTCTTGGAGGAGCTAATCTAAGTGGTTTATTTTCCGATACTGCTGATAGGGCTATATCTCTAGGTGTCACCGCAGTTGAGATTCTGATGGTAACATATTGTTTATGGGTCACTGCCTTTGTCTAAAAGAATAGGTTGGAACAGAATAGCAAAGGTTAATTAAGTTTGTCTATCAAGGAGGGACAGATATAGATGTCTCTTGTATTTTCAGTGCTAGAATCAAAGTCAAGGCAGGGTATCATAGACTCGTTTTTCCCTCGTGCTGGAAAATATGCTTAGCTGGTCTTAGGAATGAAACAAAGCCATCTTGGGCAGCGTGAGTGCAGCAGTAGTTGTGAGGGGTCAGCTCCTGGGCAGTAGCATTGCAAGGTGGGAGAGTAGCTGCAGCCCTGATTTACAGCTGGGGAAACTGAGGCAGGGAAATGTTAAATAACTTGCCCACAGTCACACAGCACACAGGTGAAAGCGGAGATTCCTGATGTCTGGATTTCCACTCTGGCGCCCAGTGGATGCCTTCTTGCTTCATGCCAAAAAAACGACTTGTGAATTCTGTTGTTTGCAAACAAGGACATATAAATGCAGTTTAATGCCCCCTGAAGCTGGCTTTATTTTTAAGATCAAGGCAGAAGGAGGAGGTTATGTTAAAACTTTTAAGAGTTGCTGTGGTGTTTCCACAGTTACTGGTTTTGTTTTAAGGCTACTGTGGGTGACGCAGATAGAAAGCCTGAGTGAAGTCATTTGGCCGAGATCAGGTGGCACACCAGTGGCAGAGCCAAGGGATAGTGCTTTGATCTCTTCTCTTGCTCTGAATTTTTTGCAGCCCTTGTCACCCAGGATTATCATCCACAACCTCCTCCTACTTAGGAATAAGCTTCATCGTCAGGATCAGCTGCAAAATGTGAAGGTGCTGCTAAGAGTAGTGCTGGCTTGCTTGTAGGGAGCTTGTGGCTGGCAGCTTCTGCAAATAAAAGAATTACCTGGGTGATGTTTTGTCTGAATAAATCATCTGGGAAGGATGATTTCAGGACCATTTTCTCGTCTCTGAGGCTCGAAGGAGGAGTGAGACACTACTTGTGTCTGCCTTGCCTCTTTCCTGTCTGTTTTGGCCGCCTCCTCTCCTCAGGTCTTCTTCCATGAAGAAGATGTATAGAGGTTATGCAGATGCTGCCAGGAGCTTGGAAGGAGGAGCTGGGCTTTACATTGCTCTTCCACCAGCTGTTGGGAAAACTTTTTCGCAGGGGTGGTCTGAACTGACGCAAGAGCATTTTCTTGGTGCTTCCCTGGCTTTTGCTGCATATTCTGTCCCTATTGGGCACTGCTGTAGGGCTGCGCTGACTGTTGTGCTCAGCGATGGACAAATACTGCTTCCAGCTTGCCTGTTTGTGGATGAACTGTAGCTGCCTCTTGATTCCCCATATTGGCTTTACAAGGGAACGGGGGAAGAATTTCCACTGTGTGCATGGTCTTTTAATCAGGCCATATTTATTTGTTCATGAGTTATAAGCATCCCACTGTTGCTTGCAGTGCATCCTTTAAAAAGTTACTGTGAGTGTGCTGTGTTGCAGTTGAGGGGAACCTGTAAATGTTGAGTAGGCTGAATGTGCATCTCCGATGATCCGTGTCTCCCCCTGAAGTCGGTGAGGTACTTGGTGAATCGATCCCGCAGCTGGGGTAGGGCACGAGCGATGTGTGGCTGGAAGGGGATGCACTGTAAGTGAGCAGCTCGGGTGTTCAACTCAGGAGCTCAACTTGCTCTCCGCAAAGAGCGTGTGCCCTTCCCTTCCGCAGCACTCCGTCACCCACAACATGCCTTGTTCTCATGGCACATATCCTACAGTGATACAGACCAGAGGGGCTTGTGGGACCATCCCAGCCCTTGCCTGTCTTGGCCTCGCTGTAGGGCTGGAAGGGGTGAGGGGAGCAGGAGGAGACACCAGAGGGCCAGGCATCTGCTCCTGTGATCCCCACGTGGCCCCAGCATTCCCCCAGGACAGGACCCAGGGGAGGATCCCAAACCTGCTACCTGGCTGCAAGGTTTGGAAGGCTGGACTGCCCCAGATTAAAAATAACCTGAATATTCCAGGGCTTCCCCAGGGATGTTTTTATCACCCTTTCTAGCACACAAAAATGTGGAAGGAGTCTCCAGAGCTGCAGGAGAAAATGCCCCTTCTCATGGGGTAATGATCTCCTGAGCCCCCTTTTTAATGCAGCACTAAGGTCAAGAATTTTTACGACTGGTTGTTTTTTTATTGTTACTGTAAAATAGGATTGCTAAGCACTATAAAAAGGAAACCTTATGGTTCAGATTTACTGCGGTGTGTATTCTAAACAGTTTAATAAAACAAAACCAAAAGCTTTTAGATTTTCTTCAGCGGTTAATACACAGCATATTCTTTGCAGAGCCAAGCCTTTGGCTGTCGGTTGAACTGTGGTTCATAGACTTGGTGTGGGTAATAAGATTATAAAACATGTCTCTTGCTAGCCAGCTACCACACACTAATAATAATAGTAGTAATAATTCATTGCATCCAGAGATTTTAGGTGAGCTTTTTTTTTTTAAGAAATGGAGGAAAAACCCTAAGAAAAGGTTTGAAAGGAAACAGGTCACTGCATCCACTCTACAGGGAGAGGAAACACGCACATGGTCGTTTCAGTGCTGGGCAGATGATCCCCCCGATTTGTTGCAGCTGAAATAGTGCTGTCTCCTACAGGTGCCCTTTTCAGCGTTTCACGCGTGCACTTGCAGAAGGGAGAGGTGGAGATGTGAGGACCGCAGATGCTGCCCCACCAAGGGAAGGAAGACGGTGCGAGCGAAACAGCAGGCAGAGAGGAGTTTGCTAACTTTTTTTCCCTCCAGTACTTCTAAAGCTGTTGAGCTTTGCAGATGCGTAGATTCAGCATAGCCTTTGGATGGAGCTTTTGGGCAGTTTGTATTGCCAATCTGTAATTTCAGGGCAGAGGCAGCCTGGGTTTTGTTGAGGGAGCCTGTGCAAAGCACAGATGTCTGTTTCCCAGAGGAGACTGCCCTTTTCCAGAACAGCAAGAGGGGATGTCAGTGTCTCTTTCGAGTTCAGGATTCCTTGGGATGACACATTAAATTTTTTTAAGAGCAGTTTGCTGTTTATGAAACTTCAGTGCCTGTTGGCCTTTTCCTGCATGCAGAGGGTACAGATGGTAGAAGAATCACCTTTTAAGTGTTGCTTTAATTTATAGCAGAAGAACTCATACTTTCACAGGCTAAAAGTGTGTCCTGCCGATCCCTCAGTGTGTGCACAGTGCATGTGCAAGTATGTGCCACTGTGCTGCCGTCAGAAGACGGGCAGAGGTGCACTTTGCTTCTTGTAAACAGCCACCGCTCTCTATCGGCACATAATCTCGCTGCAAACCTGGCTCCACATGGAAAGCGGGATGTTGCCCTCTGTCTCAAGAGCACCTGCAGGATTTAATGTGACTTGGGCCACATTATTTCCAGCTAGGCACACTAAAATGAATATCCAATTATTAAGGGGGGGACCCTTTGAAAACAAGGAGTGACTGCATTCTGGCTGCTTCACTGGGAGGTGCTGGTGGCTCCTTCTGCCAGGACCAGACCCTGGGGGGTCTGCTGGTGCAGAGCAGCTGTCTGGGACAGCAGGTTCACCCCCCGCCTCCGCTGGTCCCTGGGTCTGAGCATCACAGCCCACGAAGTGTTGAGGAGCCGGGCTCTGTCTGTGGCTGGCTGGGACCCGAGAGGACCCCAGCGTGGTGGGCAGAGCTCTTCTAACCAAGGTGAGACATGGCTGAAAAGGCTGTCAGGCACTTCTGCTTGTGAAGACAATGTCTAATGGCATAGCTGGGGATGGGTGTTTCTGTTGGCGCTGCTACCTTTAATACCTGGTGCAAAACTTCTCTGCTTGGACACCAGGTAGTGTTACCTTTCCTGCTGAAGATCCTAATCCTGTGAAGCGTTTGGCTGCATTTCTTGGAGCACTGTAGCCACGTTACGTTCTAGGGCTTTGGAACAAATAATGGTGGTAGTTCTTTCGTAAAAAAAAAAAAAAAAAATAAAAAAACGTTTCTTCCCTTCTTGTGGGGCTCTTTTGNCTCTCTGAGGAGGTCAATTTGGATTATTCCAGGGCCTTGGAGTAGAGTAAACTTTGATTTCTGAGTGCTGCCAACTTTGCTGCAGGCTGTGGGAGAGAGAAGGGGTTGTCTGGTGGACACTATGCTGACACAGCGGACCTGCTGGCTGCTCCTCTACAGGCTTCCTATGTGGTCTGTCCACATCTTGGTTTGTCTGGGTAAATCAGGAGAATATTCTTCCATCTTGCTGGGTTGTAAAAGNTGGACACTTCACCTCTGATGCTGGCCAGATGCGTGCAGTTGAAGGCGTCTGGAAAGATCGCCATGCTGTTCTCTGTGCCGTAAGCAGGAGACTTGCCAGAAGGCTCCTTGCAGTGAAGGGTACTTGCTTGTGCGCCTGGTGCGACTTCACCTGGGTCAAGATAAACTGGCCGTAGGGATGCTGGTGCTGCTGCTGCTGCTGCTAGGTCACATCCCACACCACACCAGCTCACCTGCAGCTGAGCGGTGTGGGCACGCCAGGAGCCAACCAAAGCAAAAACCCAAGGCCAGGCTGTTGGAATATACTTCCCACCCACCCCTGCCATGAGGTCCTTCAAAGCCCCGTGCATGTGGTCCAGCAGGCTGGATCCGGGGCTCAGCTTTCACAGGCTGCTGTTGTGCTTCTCTCTCCGACAGGTGAAGGGCATGGAGGGCCGCCACACCGTCAGCTCCCAGTACCGCATGTGCTCCTACTACCCACCTGCTTCCTACCTGGGACAGGGGGTTGGCGCTCCCACCTGCCTCCCCCAAATCCTGACTTCTGAGGATATCCCGTCCTACTCGGAGTCAAAAGCGAGAGGTAAGTGCACCCACCTGGGCGTCTGAGACCACCTTGCCTTGGGGCAGGCACCCAGGAGGTATGGGTTGCTGCTGGGAGGGAGCCCAGGCATCGGGAGGTAGGTGTTTACAAGACTGTGGCCGTTTTCTGGAAGGCTTGTTGTGGGGTGGCAGCATAGGGCTGCTACTGTACAGTAGTGCAAGTTCGTATTTCAGAAGTCTTGTGGTTCAGGAGCGCAGTTAGTCATACCTTTCTGCTCCAGTGTGTGTCTCTATGTTGTACAAAGTGTCACTCGAGGTGCCCTCTTTGGTGCTTACCAACAGAGCTTACCAACTGCTTTGTTCCTCGTGGGAACGAAAAATTATCTTTGCCCCAACCACAGAATTATCTTTTCTGTCTTCTCTAAAATACCATCCATGACTTTTTCCACAAGCCTCCCACCGAGCCTTTGCTGTCCACTTCTTTCTGAACCACATGCGGGAACTACTCCTTTATCGCAGCAGTGTCGTGAAGCCCTTCGCAGACTTGCTTCCTTTACTTTATTTAAAAATACTGCAGATAAATTTTTCTTTTCATATCCAGCACTTCTTGGCTCTCCTAAGGATTGCTATAATCTGCAGTGATTTCCAGAAAAGCGTTCGTGAATTTACCCTGTGGTTCTGACATTTCTCCTGCTTCCTTATTCCCTTGCTCCAGTAGCAGGTGGAGTGCACGTGCAGGTGTTAACATGGCCCTCCTGGAGTAGACCAGCTCCACTGAGCTGCTTCGCTGTCCCTGGAACAGGACAGCAAATGATGCTAGGAAAACAAGAAGAGAAACAGAGACAGAGTAGGGTGATCCGGCTTTGTATGTCCCAAATCCTCACGCTCCTACAGCATTCAAAGGTGTCCTGAGCTGTTGATTGCCTCTGAACCATCGTTGCAGTTACCAGCAGTAGACCTGGACTCGGTGAATTGAGCTAACCCTTCCATAAGCTTTTCACACTTTTTGTCTCTCTGTAGCAATTTGGCAGTTTAATTTTGTGTCATCTGGAGGAAGTATTTCTTTTTGTTTACTATACACCTGCCAAATTTTTGTGTGTTGCTTTTTAGGTTTGCGCAGAGTCACACCACTGACAACAGCATCCATCCTCATTTGCTTCTCTGATGCACCCATACTTTTGAGATTAATCTTACTCTCTTTGTATCTGATGGAAGTACGTATGTTGCATAGGTTCCATAGTTGTTTTCAGTCATGGCCTTTCTGTGGATGTTGTCCTGGTGTCTGTTGCATTTGTGTTGTGGTGAAAAATATGGTGGTTGTGTCATGACAGGAGCTTAAGGACTCAAATGAAGGTTTGGAAGGTGAAGTGTGTATAAAGTCATACCTGCAGCTGGTGTAAGTCAGCACTGAGCCCTTGAATTCCGTAACTCCAGAGTGATTCATGCTGAGGAGGTGGCTGCTCTTTTGGAGGTGCTGTTTTCTGTAAGTCTTCCACCTAATTGTGACGTATCAGATAGATGAAGAAACAACATGTGATGTGATGAAACCTTAGACTTTTCCGCCTTCTCCAGTAGTTTTTAAATGGCTTAGAGAAATCAGTGATCCTTGGTTCATTTTCCTGCTCTTTTCTTCAGTTTTATTTTCTTCCCTCTTCTCTGACCACCATTGAACAGTGACGTCTTCCTTTCTGCTCATTGGTTGGAGGAGCAGTCGGCTTTATACTCAACTGCGGTTGACACTTTTTCTTGCATCCATCACTACTAACTCACTAAGAAGTCTTACCAGTCGAGTGTTCTTACAAATAGACAAAAGACCTTATACCCTTTGTTCCCAAATGCACTTCAGTAATTTTTCATCACTCCAGAAAAAAGTTGTGCGTAATGTGCCACTGATTTTTAAACTGCATAAATACTGTATTTTCAATAATCCCTGACTGCTTCTCCAGACAGTATTCCACACACAGATATTGTTCCCTAAGTTACACCATCAATCAGAAACCGACAAGCAGTGAGATGTAATTTACTGAGATCAAACAGCATTTTCCAGACTCTGAAGAAGTGTTTTTCCATAGCAGGGAGCTAGTGGGTGAAAGAGGCACCAATATTTTTGTGAGAAACTTGAACATGTGGGCAGGACCGTACCCATTTAATGGGCTTCTTAGAAGCATCTTCTTTTTCGTTATGCATGTTCTTGGAGGAGGTGACTGCTTTTACTTTTTCCATCTACAGACAAAATGATATTCTCAGGCTGTTAGTCGATGATTTACGCTCCCATGACATTTTTCTTGTGGTGCTTTTCACAGTCCTCAGAGGGTTTGAGGTTTTTTGCCTCTTTATTGTCATCTGTGTGAGTGCCGCGTCAGCCAGTAGGCTGAGCGGTAGATCCTGTCTGTCCCTTCCCCCGAAGTACTGGCTGCCCATGCTGCATGTGCTGTCTCATACAAAAGACACGTTCTTACCCATTTCTCCATTGCTTGTTGGGCTGAACTTTCTGTACAATGCCTGACTGCTTTGTATGAAGCCTGGTGACATGTTTCTGCAGCGTTAGTCATTGCCACTTGCTGAAGACAACTGTAGTGCCTGTTTTAAATGAAAAAATCATATTTTACTCCTTCCTTTTCTGCAGTTGAAGGGGTAACCATTCTGAGACTTGTTTTCTTCCTAAGAATACATGTTCGCAGATTTTAGGTCCAGAGGGAAACATCAAGATCATCTAATCTTATTTGCTATATAGTGCAGGCTGTAAAACTTCACCTAATAACTCCCGGACCAAGCCCATAACTAATTTTTTAAAGATCTATATGAAAACTTACGTATTGTTAATCCAGAAATTTTACAGGAAGGTAACAGTGTGTATAGAAGAGCAACAGGTCCAAGTAAAAAACTTATTTTGCAGCCGAATTTTCAAAACATTGGAAACACATATCTTTAACAAAAATGGTTATTAAATTTCTGAGCACAAATCTGAGATGGTCTTACAGCTCCGGCAGTCTGTCACCCACAATTCAGTTGTAACTTCAGCTTTATAGAAATTTTGCCAGTTCATGTGTTATCTCCATTAGTATTTCAGTCAGACTATTTCATTGATATTGTTCTGCTAAGTTAAGTGCCCGCTTAGACCAGTTACATTGAAAGGCAGGAGAGATGACCTAGCAGACCACTCACTGATCTTTAGGAATGATGCAAAGTTCTCAGCAAGCTTCTGACATTTGTACATGAGGTCATACGGTGTTACATTGTGTTGCGTATAGTAATGGGCCGATGTTTTCTGAGTAGCAAACCCCATCAGTCAACATCCTTGCAATTTGAAGTGGTTCTAAATAAAATGGTTTTGCTTCCAACTAAAGCACAGCTGCTGCCCTTCCAGCTGAAACTGGAAAAAATGGGGAGAAAAAAAAAAGATAAACCAGTGACAAATGGCAAAAGGGTGTTTTCAGAGGGCTCTCTCTCTTAAATTACCAGGTTGTGAGTTTTATATAATAATTTCTAGGTAGGAGAGGGATTTTGTACTCTGTACTTCCAAAAGATTTTTCCTCTTCTTTTTCTGCAAGAGCAAAGAGAGGAAAAGATGTGAATGTGTGAGAGGTTGATATCCATCACGTAAAGCATATTTTGAAACGTGTCTTTATTTTGGAAGAAGCCAAGCTGAGAGATTCTTATTCAAGGAGTGGAGGAATTAGAATGGGTCACAACAGGGTATTTTGTCTGCAAAAGCTGAGTGCCTTATTCCCATTGATTTCTGTGGGACAGTTGCTTTTTTGTTGTTGTTGTTTTTTAAATGGGGCCTTTTCAGGGTTGGATCACTGCCCAGAGTTGGGTAACACCTTCCACTGATTTTGAATCAGCCCCTCCTGCACTTAGATTTGTGAAATACCTGCAGAAGACCTTGGTTTCGGTGAGCAGGAAGACAGATCAGAGATCAGGACTGGGTGCCTCGCACTGGGTCCTGTTGTCGCTGAGTAAAAGTTGAGCATTTGTTTATTTGTATGAGAGTGTTTTCCAGATTTGGGATAGTGGCAGAAAAATTTAACATTCAAATAGAAGGATGCAAAGGAGAAACATCCCTGTATTTGCAGGCACCTTTGATTGTCTTAAAGTTGGCATGGAATAGAAACTCCTCTTTGTCATTATTATGTGAAATGTTGAGATAATTGTTCTGTGTGTCTGTGCTCGTGGTGAAGGAGATGGCTTGCATTTAAAATGTTGCTCTAGCTGCTGAGTGGATTTGAATTTTTATTTTTCTGTCTAAGTGTCAGGATAGTTGGAAACACAAGTAGTAAAGCACTGGAGCAGTGCTGTATTTGTAGCTTGAGCATAAAGCAGGAGCCCGAAACTCCTTCCAAACACAAGTAAGAAAACCTGATCATTTTGATACAGAAGAGGTCAACAGTTTTGTGTAAATCAGCAAACACCATTTTATGAAGGAGAACATTTCTGGTATCAGGGTTTTTTTTGTCAGCAGAACAGCTTACAACACTTTCAAAACACCTTTTCACAGTCCTTTCCAGAAGTTAAATAACTGGTATCCCTAGTTTTATAGTTGTGGAAACCAAGACAGCACAGACTTTTCCAGGGTCTGCATTTAAAGACTCACCCTTGCATCTCTCTGTGTGGATGCTGTATGGAGAACAGCACCGACCTATTGGAGAAAACCACCCAAACTGGAGTGGCTCTGCAAAGAGCCTCTTCCAGTGGTTTCACAATCAGGGACATGTTGGAAACAGTCTCCCAGTTTAAGACAAAAAGTTTAATTTTTGGCAAAAGCATAGCTGGAATGCGAGGAATGCTATGCATGATAGAAACATGCACGAGAGGTTGGATGTTTCTTTCAGACTGGGTTACCGCGCCAAAGTTACGCTCCTTTTTTGAGGTTTCCTACGTACAGTATTTTTGCATGGACCTGTGCCCTTGAAATGCCGTGCAAGG
>VZSZ01011825.1:0-10380 GCA_013398815.1 Ibidorhyncha struthersii | reverse complement strand
TGTCTGTTCCCACAATATTGTTAGCCCCTGCAGCAGCTCTATAGGGGCATGTTTTTTAACTACGCAGAAGAAAGGACATTGTTAGAAAACTCTCTCGCCTCACTATTCACTTGACTTTTTAAAAATGGTTTCCTAGGGCTAAGCAGAGATCTCTGCATGCATCTGCCAGCAGTTTTTGCCTAACTATGAACCGACCATTTATTCCACTTCTTTCAGCCTTGTAATGAGTTGCTTCTCTGGGGAAGAGCTGTTCCTGTTGTCCCACGCAACACCGATTAAGAGCCTTAAGGGTCTGTACTGAATCATTTCTGGAAATCCAAATACAGTAAATCAGGTGAATTTCTCATGTCCGTGTGCTCATTCATTATTCCAAATAATTCTCAAGGATTTGTTAAGCATGAATTTCCTTTACAAAAGTGGTGCTGATGTTTTATCTACATTTACTACTTATTTGTGTACCAACTAGTTCTTCTAGCGAGCTTCTACTAGTGTGTGTCTGCTAGCATGCCTGGAATGCACATAGGATTCATAAGCTTGAAGCTTTCTGAAACCTTTATAAAAATTCATGTTATGTATGGTACCATCCAGTGCCCTGGTACCGAGGTATACCACCACAGCTATCGTGCTTGTTATTTCATCC
Organism: Ibidorhyncha struthersii; assembly: GCA_013398815.1. Lineage (NCBI taxonomy): Eukaryota > Metazoa > Chordata > Aves > Charadriiformes > Charadriidae > Ibidorhyncha > Ibidorhyncha struthersii. The sequence goes on along the minus strand of VZSZ01011825.1, from coordinate 9,740 downwards.
TTAAGTCAAGCATTTGAAGGGATACCATATGATCTAATGAGTTGTTTTTGTTCATTTTGATGGCGTAATCCCTTCTGTAATCTATCCTACATACGCTTAAGTTTAAAATATTCTGTAATGCAACTCCTGTAAAGAAAACTTTTGGCACAGGAACTTTTCCAAGTTTGTCTGAAACCAAATGGGTGCAAAAATCACTTTTGCTGCCCTCGTTATGTTTTGACCATCAGTTGGCCTTATGAACTCTCTGATAGTCTCACAGTCGCCGATACAGCTGAGAAAGGAGTCATCGGTTCTCTTCCTGTCTGCAAGTTGTTTTCCTCAAGCCTTATTTCTGGCCTACCATACTGTGTTTTAATATGACAGGTTGTGACCATGTCTATTTTCTGTATTTCAGCATACCTTCCCCTTTTTGAGGGAGTTTGTCCTTCCCCCTTGTCAGAATAATTATTTTGGATTGGTTCTTAGCCTTTCCTAACAAGCAATAAAGCACGATTGTTGATATGATGTCTTTAAAGAGTTTTGCTGTCACTATATTTTTACTTTTCTAGCTGCACCACTACTTTCTCTTTATGTAAAAATAACGATGTTCGTTAACTCCCTTTTGAAACAATGCCCCATTGTAGTAGATACCTGAAGTTTTCTTGCAGGGATGTTTAACTGTTCTTGTGTTTTGATGAATGCTGTTCTATCCTTTATGTAGGAAAATACAAAGGTTTGTCTATATCACCTTAAACCATGTGCTTTTTAACACTTGTTAGCTTTTCTGTGATTCTTAGGTTAAACTCTTCTGTGCCTTTTTTTTTTTTTAAATTGTAAATGTCAACATCCTGATTGCATGTGGCTTATGACAAAGGGCATGTCTCCTGTACAGGGTCCTTCTATTTTTAAAGATTCCTGTAATTCCTAGTGATTCTGAATCCCTCTTCCTTGCATCATTTTTTCTAGTCATGCATGATCTCTCTGCATTTCTGGTCCTCTGTTTGGTAGTAAGAACATAAAAAAACCCAACAACCAAACAAAAACCAACCAACCAACAAACTGTCAGAGAAGCCTTAGCCAAACTATGAAATGGAATACTAGGGCCTCCCTGACAGCATTTGTGTTTTTTTTTAATTTTTATTTTAAATGAACTAAGCTTTCTTTCAAGAAAAGCTCTTCCCTTTTTTCCCACCCGTTTGTATCCACACAAATAAAGAGTAATACAGCTTCCCTAACATTTCCAAAAAAATCTGCCTGAACTCCTCCTCAGTTCTGCAGTGGGCTGTCATAATCTTAGGTAGCCATATTGCTGATAATCACATTGGGTGTCACTACAGCCTAACTCTGTCTCCCTCATGATAGCATCTCTGCCCTCAGGTGGTGTCCTCAGGGACAAAGCCTTTGCCTCCTGAGGAGGATCTGCCCCAGAATAGTTCCCTGTGATCAGATTTGCACTTTCTTACCACAGGACTTTTCCTCTTTCACAGTACAGGTGTTGCCAGCTTAAGCTGCTGTCTCTGAAGGCATCATTGAATAGTCTCCTGCAGTTCCTTGACCTCAAGATTAAGTGTTTTTCCATGAGGATCCTGCACTGCCTGTGTCCTGTGCCGCTGGTAATTCAACAACCATTGGTGCAATGGATTTGGAATCCATTTGATTTATGTGATGTGATGGAGGTGATACTAGGAGTCGTAATAACCATTCATTTCCCCCTTGCTCAGGTGTCTGTCTTCCATCAAAATCATTTAGATGATCAAGCTACGATAACAGAAGTTTGTCAGCACAGCTAAGATTTTGCCCGTAATCATCAAAGAAGGTGGATTCGTTTATAAAATGTATATAGAAAATAATTTAAAAATCTGTTTTTTTTTTAAACAGAAATCTCAGCTCCAGAAAAGAACAAACCTGGCTTTATGCAGAATGAGTGAAGTAAGCTAGAAGAGGTATTGAAAATTGAATGCTGCCTCCAATTAGCCAGCTACATGTTTTGCCATTTTGCTATTATGTTTCTTGATCTACCAGAGGATGTGGTTTTGCTTAGGCAGAATCTGTCAGGATGAAAATGCCTCTAGGTTCCATTAGGAATAGCAAACCACACAGAATTCTTGCAAGTTGGGTTTTATAAGCTCTTCTGTCTGAAGGAGACACATGCTTCCTTTTCTGAAGCGGGAATTCTGGACAGAAAGGAAGGTGTTCCCCAGTGTTTTTTAGGACTGCTTTTTATGCCTTTTCTAGTAGGGGCTATTGCGATTCTAAGAGAGGAGAAGGAAAGTCACTCTAATGCAAACCATCTGTCCATCGGCTTGAAAGGCTGGCTACCTGACTGCAGTGACCTGTGGGACAAGAAATGACAGGGATTTTGCACTTTTCCTCTAGAATGGTCGTAGCTTACGATTGCTTTTGAGGGCAGGCATAGACACGTGGTAGTAGGTGGAAGAATTATGCTCAACGTTCCTTTGTGCAGGCTTTGGAGATTTCAGATAATTTCTCAATTTTAGAGTGCCGCTTGTGTCATACTCGCGTAAGCGAGCTGTTTGGGTTTCTCAGAGGGGGCGCTAACAGCCTTTAGCTACTAGTGTCCGTATGCTGCCACCTTTTGACCAGAAACAAAAACAACTTGGATGTTCTTACTGGGAAGTACCTGTGTTCATAAAGCTTAAGTGACCTTATAACTGTAGGTCTAGTCTTGAGTGTGGAAACAATCATGTCAAGTTACACAGTTTGTGTTCCTTTGCTTTCCTTTAGGAATCTGAGACTAAGGCTCTTGGTTGTTTTTTTGGTTTTGTTTGGGGTTTTGGTTTGGGTTTTTTCCCCCCATTTGTGTGTGTGCTTTTCTTCCTCCTTCCTGATTCCTCCCTGAACTCACAAGGATTAGAAAGCTGTTTTGTTTTTTAGTTCAAGGTACCTGGAGACCAATGCTGGAATGCATATCTGTGGAGCATAACGTAAAGAGCATGACTTACATGTAGAAGTTTATGACTTCTATTTTCTGACTCTGCTTTTCACGGTTCGTTCCTGCTGTCAGCTGGCAACACCCAGAAGAGCCAATAATGTTCTGTGAGGTGTGAGGCACTGTGTAAACTCCACACTCCTAGATTCTTGTTTTAAGAAGTACTGGCCAAGCTGCTTCCAGTATCTGGGAAAGACACAAAGCAACACTGAATAACCTTCACTGCACACTGCAGTCTGGGATGCCCATCTGTCTCCAGTGAGGCTAGGTAGGACATAAAAGTGGTTTTATTCTCCCTTCATCTGCACATTTGTGTCCACCACCTGGGTGCATCTGAGAGTGGTGCACCACCTGGGTGCATCCTTCAGTGCCTTTTGGAATGCTTAGCCTTATATAAGATCTTCTCAACACCTGAAAGAAGTGCAGTGTAAGAAACTTGGATCGGAAAGGCTGTCTTTAAACAAGAATCTGCTTTCTGGCAGCAGTGAGGATACACGAACAGACCTGGCTATCTGTCTGTATTTGGAAGCACAATGGAAAATTGACTGCTGAATTCCCATGTGGTTTCTGAAAGGTGAGAATCTAAGCCTTAGTTAGTTTTCTGAGTGCAGTTAACTGTGTGAGTTAAACAAAGCTATGATCGCAGATGGTCTCTGTGCAGTGGGGGACACCGTCCACCCCTGCAGTTTTTAAATTACGCCAGGCATGAAACATGTGATCGTACCACATTTGCTACAATTTCCTGTGGTGCGCTGCCAGAAGTTCTAGCTGTCCTGTGATGAAAGCTTATCCTGAGTGACGGAGTCCATTCTGAGGTAGAGGAGGACAAGCCTGCATAAGGCTTGTGCACCACCTAAACTGTTATAAAGTGAAAATAGTGCTGCCGTCATTGTAGGATATGAATTCCATCCATAGCACTTAAGAATTTACCATGGATTTCTCTCAATTCCTTCTGCTAGACGACTTAAACATTTAAAATGGATTAAACTAATAACTAGTTCTGTTTCAGCCAGAATTGCTGTGTGGTGACCTGTATACACCTGTGCTTACTACACACAGACAATGCTAAATATTTTTAAGTTCAGTTTCTGTGTAGTTGTCTTGATTTTTAGCTGAAAGCTACGACTTTTAATCCTAGAAACTTGAAAATAAGAGAATTAAAACTTCAGCTTTTTTTTTGTAATTTCTTCATCTTGCACTGAGATCTAGTAGTCTGCATTAAGCGTGTGCTTATCATGCAGTGGAGAAAACATGAGGCCATTCATAGAAGCTTTTCTCCATGTTGAACTGCATATATACATAACCATAGCTTTGCTACCAGGTGAAAATTAGTGAAAAGCCCAAGATTTTTTTTGGTAAATCAGATTTTAATTCAAAGTTCTGCATTGTTTTCACATTCATAGATAATATTTGTGTTTCTAAAGTTTGAGTGCTTAGCAATTTACAGTAAATTGATCTAGTAATGCAAAATTTGGTATTACTGTTTGTCTTCACCAAGCCAGCCATGGCGTTTTAGAGCCTTGTCGTAAGACTTCCAAACCAAGGAGCTAATACTGCTCACAATGGTGCTACAANTTTTGCAGATAGTAGACTGTGAAGGGGACAGCTCTCAAAGAGATAACAGCTCTGTATAGAGTCCTGGTCTGTGCTTAGAAGCTTTGGTAGTGCTACGGTATATGGAAGCCCTAATTGTAATACAGAACGCTACTGCACAAGGTATTTATGGAAACATTTAAAAAAAAAAGTTTGGGTACAAGCAGTAAATTTTTATCCTCCTGTTTTCACTGACAAATCTATAGCATAGCTGGGGAAGGACAAAAACAATTTCTGTTTTTTGAATGCTGAAAACGCGGGTGATGCCTGGTGAAAAGATGTTATCAGCGTCATTTGGTGGCTCTTGACTGTTTGGTCTGCTGTCCAGTGTTGGTCTGCTGTCCAGATGTGCAGAGAAAAGAAACTGGGAAATTAAATTCCTTCCCTTGTTTGTGCACTGGCAGACAGAAGGTGCTTGGTTCTGTTCTCACTGGTCCTGGGCTGTCAGGAGGACTTAGAAAGATCATAGAACAGCTCCAAAGGAGGACTTCAGCTCTTGGGAATTTGCTGAGTAACCTCAAGTTTCCTTATGAAATGGTGCTTGGTTTTATCTCTACATTTTTTTACCTATTTATGATGTTTAATAGGGAGATCTTTTTTTATCTTCTTGAAATAAAGGTTCACAGTTTTAGTGGGTCACAGGCTAGGATGAGTCAGTGTTCCAGTGCTGTTAGAAGGAAAAAAAAAAAAAGCCCATGTGAAACTGTTTCAATAACAGTATGCCTTGTAAAGCACAAGAAGTCATGCTTCTGTTCTTCTCAGTTCTGCTCATACAGTAATTTGCCTGGAGTACCGGTCTCTTGTTTTGGAAGCCTCACCTGGAGAAAAGTAAAGACCAGTCTGGTCGGTCTACCCAACCCAGATAAACTGTGAAAAACCCAGAGATAGAAGACATGAAGTCTTCTTACATCTGGTGGGATGGAATTGCTGCAGAAGGGGATTCTGTACAAAGGAGGTGGTGTCATAATAATACACAGTATTTGGGCAGACTGAACAACCAGCTGTAACTTCTAGTTGAATGCAGGTCTCCCAGCACATCAGAAGAGATCCTCTCTGTCCATTTATGACCTCTGGTTCCGAAGGCAAGCTGTTTAAGAAGAAAATCTGCTCTAGAGCAGAAACCAGAAAGTAAAAGAAACCCAGAGAGTCCTTATCTCTGTGAGTTCAATGGAGAAAAATATCTTTTGGCAGGGTTATTCACTTCCCCCCCTTCCCCCCCCCCAATGAATGCCTGTAAAATTCTTCATTTAACACGAAATAACTTGGTAGAAAGAGAATACTTGAGTGAAAATTATTTTGCAGATGATGGTGTGATTTCTTTCATCTAGTATTGTAAGGAGAGTTCTTGAGAGGCTGACACACAATGACATCCTGAATTAAATTTTAGACCATAGCAATAGCATTAAAATTAAATAGGCAACGAGTCAATCATATTAAGACTAACTGCTGGTCATGAGTCCTTTCATAGTTTCCTTTCCTTTTTTTATTTGGGAAAGAGGAAGAATAAACAAATCAGCTACTTCAACCACAAAAGCAGGCCAGTTGGCTGTTAGAATTATTTGCAGATGTGCCGTTCTTGTGGAGCAGGTGGGTGTAAGTGTCCTGTATGCTCAAATTTCTGGGGAATTATTACACACTGCATGTGTCCATACTTGTTATGGCCTTGTGCTGATTTTTCTCAGGCAGAGGCATTCCTAGGTATAATATACATACATGCCTTGCAGTGCAACTTTGTGTTTGCAGTGACATCGAGGAAAGGAGAGTGTGTTTTGATGTCCTGTTAAAATGGTCCAAACAAAAAATAACAGGATTCTCCTCTGTAGGGCTACTGGCAGGTTTGGGGGGAGTTTAAGCATAAATCTCCATCCAGTTACTGTGTGTATCATTTTTATTGTAATTGTGACAAGATGTTGGAAGTTCCCTACCTGGTGCATGTGGGAGCTTCAACACACCAATGGCTTGCTTTGCTTTTCCTGCACAGTATGATGTTTTGCAGTGATCGGGTACCCTGGGAAAATGAACTGCCTTTTTGAGTTGCCAGTTTCTTGATGGCTGATGAACTTGAGAGTTAACAGGTATTCTCTCAATATTGTAGGGGTTGCAGTGTGACTTACAGAAGTGTTTATTTCTGTCTTGAAGCACACCGATGATGTTTTAAAAGTCAGTCTTTGAGGTTCAAAAGACAGCAGAGTGCGTGGAGGTGTCAGAACCAGGTGCTCCCAGTGTCACTGATGGGCTCTGCTTTGGTTGGTGGCGGGTCCTCCTTGGAGCCATTGGGAACTGGCTCTGTCTGACATGGGAGCAGCTTCTCACATCTTCTTACAGAAGCCACCCCTGCACCCCTGCCCCCTCCACCCCCACTACCAAAACCTTGCCTATGCCTTATGCTTTCTCAGCAAGAGAATGTTTGAAATGGTAGTTCTTATCTATTACTTGGTGACATTTGTTACTGAACTGCTCCTTGTTTGTCTCAGCATTGCTTCTGTTGTGATGTATTGTCTCATGGATGTTTTCCATGCTCTCAGCTTCCTGGGTCTCATGTGGTGTCACATCCAAGTTGCCATCTGCCACACACAAATTGTTATGGGACAATGTGTCGTACAACACCCTGGCCTCCGTGGCTGAGATTAAAATGTGTCTGTCCGGCGAAATCACATCATGGAGCGTTTCTTTCTGAGTCTCTTTTTATGAGCATGAGCCACAAAAGCTGCCAGCATGAGGACTATGTACTTGTGCGTATGACAAGTGTGGGGTTGGTAAAGCACTGAAGACCAAGCCCATGTCTGGTGGTTTTGGAGTTGTTTGTCATGACTTGTGCAGTGATTTCTTGTCACGATTCTGCCAGGGATTGTGTCAGCACAGGAAAACATTTTCTGCTCCTGGGAACCATCTCTAGTTCTTGCATCTAAATTGTAGGACTTTACTAATTTCCAGATTGAGGCTAATGCCAGTGCATGCTAGGGGTGAAGCTCTCCTATAACAATAGGGAGTCTCTCTTCCATATGGGAAGAAATGTAAATCTGAGCCAGAGCACCTTGAGAAAGGGGACAGAAACTGTAATAAGGAATTGCTGCCTCTAAAGTTTCCTCTTATGTGACTGGATGGAAGCTGTAGTTGACAACTTTTATCACCGGACGCTACAGGGCCAGATAGCCAGGTTCTTTCAGTGACCTTTGGCAGAATGATGGTGGCACTAAGTTGTAGTTACCATTAAAGCTTTATTTTTTTTTAACAGAGTTTTCTGATTGGTGTAGTGCAGAATTTTATGATCAGAGTAGCACAGGATTTCTACAAGCTTCTACAAGAAGAAATTTTATATTTCATAGCACTGCTTAGCTTATGGTTTCTAATCACCCAGACCCTCTGTGGACTGGGCCAAATCTTAATACCTGGCTTGCCGTATTAACATGCCAGTCATTGTCTGGACTCAAAAATACGTAAAAGACTAGGAGCCCCTTGCTCCAGCCTCGGAGAAAGCGGACACTGCTGGAGGCATCCCTGGCTGCTGGGGCATCGTGGGTTTTGCTGTCCAGCAGCAGTTCTGGTCCAAGTCCCACTCAGGACCTGTAACCACCTGGTTTTCTAGACAGTGCTCTGCGTGCTGCTGCCTTGCCCTGCCCTGTCCCCCACCTCCCCGAGGGGGTCGTTGCAGCCCCCGTGGCTGGTGCCTGGGACCTGAGAGGCTGGTGAGGAGGGGAGTCGTTGGCCACAGAGAGCAGCTGTTTGCCTTATGAAATTGTTGTAAAATCCCTAGATTTTGGTTATAGTAGAAGTAAAATGTTAGAGCACTGTGCGTTCTGAAACTTGTAGCCATAGAATCCTCACCAGGTAATTATTGTTCTGTAACAAGGAACAAGTAGAAACCAGATGAAACAATGAAGAATAGAACAGAGAAGTTTTGTTTGAGTTTGGTAATTATAGAGACTTGTTAAGCACCAGTAATGCTGCTTAGAAACCCCTTACCCTTTCCATCTTGATTTAAATATCGAGAATCAAATTAATAGATATTAATAGAAATATCTAATCGATTATTTGGGTTTGATAGATATTTAAAGTGTAATCAAGAAGTTAGTCAATGAAAGTTAAACCTATAATGGGTAATTAATGATAAATGACCTAATTAACTGTTGGACAATGTAGCTTTGAAGTACCTCTCAAGGAAAGTGATAAGTTGGAGGCCTGGTTAGTAAACCAAGAAGATCCTATGGAGATTCTGAGATTAGAGGGGGGGGTGTGATTTTGTGACTAGGCTGAGCATGCGCGAGGATCGGGTTCAACCAGCGGACACAGTGAGGAAGACTATGGACAACCACAAGAGGACCCTGGATGACCACCAGTGTACCTGAAAGCACATGTGTCATGGACATTTACATATATTAATAAGTTACCAGAAATTGTATGAATATGTTAATTATTCCTCAGAAAAATGATGAATATGTATATTTTGATTGTATATAATTTCTGTAAGTAGAGCACCCTGGTACGCACACTAGGTGGAGTGATCCCCTGTGCGCCCGGCGCCATAATAAAGCACCTGTACTGTTTGTGTTCTTCCCTCTTTCCAAGACCTGATGTCCCTGCTTTATGCCAGAACCTTGAGCGAGAGTCTGGCCCTGCTGCAGTTTCTGCATTGATCTGCAGACCTTGTCCCATGGGTCGAGGTTAGGGCAAGCTGCTGGAGGATTAAAAACTTGTCCTGCTGAATCAGGTGCTGTTTCACGGGTACTTTCACGAGTACACTGCCTCAGGAGGAAGGGGTAAACCATGTGCTGCCCCTGCCTCGTGCCCCTGCCGCTCGGGGCGAGCCGGCTCCGCGCAGCCCCCGGGAGTTACCCGAGAGCTGAGGGAAGGCAAGAGGGGAAGATGGCGGGGAGCCCAGCCAGGCGNCCCGGCCAGGCGCAGACGCCGGGCGCCTCCCCAGCTCGCCAGCGCCCCCCAGGAGTCTCCCCCGTCACCCCTAGGGCCGTGTCCCCCCCGGCAGATGCTGGCCTACGCCCCGGAACAGCGGCCGGTGCCCCCCGAGCTGCGGGAGCGCCGTCCCCCCTCCAAGTGCCTGGCCCCAGGGAGCGCTGCGGAGGGGCCGGGCTGCGCAAACGGTTGGTTTTGTGCTGTCGCACGCAAAACTCTCAAGTTTTTAAGAAGCAAAACCCGGGGTTTAATGAATTCCCCCCCCCCCGGCGTCAGGCCCGGCCGCACCTCCCCGTCGCCCCGGCAACGG
>VZSZ01011824.1:256731-306206 GCA_013398815.1 Ibidorhyncha struthersii | reverse complement strand
TCCAGCTCCCTCTGGATGGCATCCCTTCCCTCCAGTGTGTCAGTTGCACCACACAGCTTGGTGTCATTGGCAAACTTGCTGAGGGTGCACTCAATTCCACTGTTGCCGACAAAGATGTTGAATAGCACCGGTCCCAGTACCAACCCCTGAGGAATGCCACTTTTCACTGGTCGCCATTTGATGATCGAGTGGTTGACCGCAACTCTTTGCTGCCACCCAGCCAATTCCTTATCTGCTTTAAAGACATGGATTTTGTGTGTGCATTCAGAATTTATCTGTGTCTCACTAAGAGCACAGCAGATAGCTTTGATTTCTGATCAGACTCTTCCACTTCTCACAAAAAATCCCAGTACCTCAGCTGGAAACAGGATGCACTCAAGCCCACACCACCTGATGTTTAATTTTTCTTTCTACTCTAACAGAACAAAAAAGTAATGCAAAAATATGTCAGCCCAATTCTAGCTACTGTAACAAAATTTTTCCCTTAAAAAATTTTTTCACATGATGAACAACAAGAAATATGAAGAAAGGAAAAGCCAAGCAGAGTGAGAGGTCAAGACCCCGATACAGTACACAGGCACATGCTCGCTTGGCCTCGTGGGACTTAGGTAGATGCACAAGTGCTGTCACGAACAGGACTGCCTCTTTGAAATGAGGACTTGGAAAAGCGGAAAGTGAAGAGAGAACAAAGTAAACATGGGAGTCTTTTAAACTATCTGAAAAGGAATCAGAGGCAAAGAAGAAAAATGGCTGAAAGAAACAAAGCAAACGGAACAAATAAACTGTGCTTAAGATGTTACAAAAGAAAAAAGCAAGGTCACGGTAGCATGGGGAGTGATGCAAGGACAACATCGAGCTATATGGGGGAGCTGCTGGAAACCACAACACAGATGAGAGAGAGCAGCCTGGCAGAAAACAGGAGCCCTCACACTCTGCAAAACAGCATGTTCCTGCCCCGTCTCCTGCGCTTCCAACACTGAGGGACTAGTCCCAATTCCCAACAGCTTTGCAGGAAGGAGGGACTGAAATTTTTATTTAAAATGCATTTGGGCCCTGCAGAATTTACAGCAAGTATCAAGACAAAATTCTCTCCTGTCCCTGAACTGTCAGCATTTTTTTCGGTATGGAGGTTGGTGGTACTGTTTTCATAACAAAGCTTGTTGATACAGGTACAAAGGAGGCTCTTGGAGGTCAACCACCACCCTTGGAAATGGAGTGACTAGTTTAACACACTCACAATGTTGGTTTTGGTGTTTGACCTTAAACAATGCATGAAGCTTGCAGAATAGAAGAAAAACAGTTACAAACATGAACTGAAACAAGTTTTTCAGAGTTCTATTTAAAACGCAAACAGGAAAAAGAAACATAATCATATGAACAGAAAAAAAACCCAAACGAAAAAGCTGCTATTAGAACTACAAGGGGGAAAGTATTCAGAGCAGATATATCGCCTGTCACTTAGTATTTTTTATGATTCAGGCCAAGTAACTGAAAGGACCTGCCAGTCCAATCTGACTGGAAGGCTATTTTGCTGTGTTAGAACTCAGACTTTGTTTTAGGTTATTTTCAGCACTGTTGATGGAATGAGATGAAGAGATTAAGTTTCACTTACACTGTGCTAAAGATATGTGCACAGAATTTATCTCCAGATCTGAGCTCAGGCCCAGGTCTGGAGGTACAGTGGTACTGGGCACAGTGACTTTGGTGGCCGCCACTGCAAGTGCTGGCAGCATGCTCAGCACCTCTCAGCATTTGGCCTTAAGCACAGAGGTTTGAAAATAACTTGGCCGGATGGTTCTCTCCCAAGGATAGATGGAGTTTCATTGAAAACATTATCACACGCTGTGTGACATTACATTCGTAACATGTTCTGTTATCCTGGGGTTTTAGACTTCTTTACAGTGAGACAAACACAACATGCCTAAAACATAAATACCTAAGAGACATAGACAAAACCAATATGGGAGAAAATGGATATTTGTAAGAAATGTTTGAAAACAAGATTTTTGGACCTGGGATCTGATTATATTTTTTCTCTTTAAAATGGGGACAAAACGACAGCATTTTCCTCATTTTCTTCCCCTAAACTGCAATTTTGAAAACTTTTCCATCCAATGTTGACTCAATAGAGTCATTTTTTATATACATTTTCAAAGCACATTTCAAAAAATGAAAAGTCATTGCAAAGTAAGACTTCGAGTTTCTGATTTCTAAAAACATCTTCAAAACTTCTTATTAGAAATAATGACATTTCAGCATAATTGACATGGCACTAAATTTAGAGTAGTCAAAATGGAATGCTGTTCTTGAAGAAAATTTTGCAGTTGGCTATAATACTGTAAATTTGACATGACAAGAAACACACTGATCTTCTGACCACACAACCTAGTTAGCCTGGTAACAACACAGGGCATTCATCAGGATTTCCTCTCCTGAAAGGAAGTATATCCTGCTAAAAGTCAAGCTTAAAATTACCATCTCCACCTCACTGTGAGGTGAGAAGTCTTGCCCAAGCACATGGAGAAAGTCAGAGCTGAAGGTGGGTTAGACCTCTTGTTGGTGCTTGCTAATCATGCATCCAGACCATGGTTTTCTTTATGCGGAGCAGTGGAGAAGAGAAAGAACCAGTGGTTCATACAGTTTTGAAGGAACCTGAAAGACTCATTACAATGACATCAGTTCCTTGGGGGAATATCACATGAAACCAGCAACACAGAGAGACTTTTGCAGCTGGGAATTCAGGGATGTCAAGCAGAGGAATTGGCCTTAGGACCATGGGGATGAGAAGAGGGGCCAGAACGGCGGGTAGGACTAATTGCTGGCCTGGGTTTAGTTGTTTTGCCACTGTTGACATAAGTTTACTTACATATCATCATCCTATTGGTTAAAAAGGCTGTAAGTACTGTTTGGTTCTTCCACTCGATCCCCTTTTCAAACCTGGAGATGTATTTCACCTCTATGGCCTCCCAGCCCTGCTCTGTAGCTTTCTGTTTATACAACAATGGCAAAATACTGCTTTTTTCACAAGCTAGAAGACAGATTTCTTTTCCATTCATCCATAATAGAATGACAATAAGAAAATGAATACTCTTATATCCATTATGTATACCAAGAGACTGAATCTACCTTTTTATTCCAGGAGCTAGAGAATTTGTGAAACAACAGCAGTAGAAACAGTAGCAGCGTTTGGCACAATGTACCACACAGATGTGATATCCAGAGACTGAAAAGTAAAAAGAATTTCTGTCCATTTATCCATCCATCTTGTTACTGTGTGGCTTTTACTTCCATTGTGGGAAAATAAAATCTCCTTTTACATGCTACTTTTTCCATGCATACTCGACTTAAACGCTGTTGATTTATGAAGCCTATATCAGTGGCATAAAATATAACTGTGTCACAGAATTTGGAGAGGTATGTTCAGACAAATATGCTGGAATACCTGAATCTGCAAATTAAGATGCATAGTATAAAAATAATAAATATATTGTTACCATAAATTAAAGCTGTAAAGATTTTTTTTTTCTTACTTGTTGGCAAAGGGAGCGATCTCTCCAGTGTCAGGATTGAACTGCAGGGCACTAATAAAACATGACACAAATAACAAATAAATTTCCTCTGTATTGAATAGTTTGAGATTTATTGAGCTCTCTTATACCAAGATCTATTGGGAGTTGTATAATCTAACATATAAAATTTATAGCTAGGAGATAAAATGTGGATAAAATAACCATTACCTTACAATATTATTTCAACTTTTGCATCTGATTTGAATATTGTTTAATACAAAACATGCAGCGATTTGAATATTGTTTAATACAAAACATGCAGCTTTGGTTGAGAAAGGCATTTACGCCAAGTGAAAGTCATGACAGTACTTTGAAACTGAATTACGAAAAAAGGAGAGAGTACATTAAGTTTTCCTGATATTTTACAAGTATATAGATTTACATATAAACCCGTGATCAACTCTAAGCTACAGGGGTTTTCAGTCATTTGTACACATGTGTTTTTTTTCCCCCAGTTCTAAACAGATTTCTACCCCTTTTAGCAAACAGTTTAGGTATCCTATCTTGGCTAATTTAAACTGTATGGAGCAGATCCTCAGCTGGAGATGCAGCACAGAGGTGCACTGATTTATGCCCTCATAAAATCTGGTCAAGTTCAGCTCTGAAAATAAATTCCAACTAACCTGACTGCATGGATACCAATGTAAGTAAGTACAGACTGTAGCTCTGATTCTGTTTTCGTTCATGGCAGTGTCAGTTCAGAGATAAAGCAATGACTTCCATTTCAGCTTGAATGTAAGCCAGCAGGAGAAAAAACAATTGGTTCTTTGGACCTAATTTTACCTCTGCTTGATTCTCTGCTGATGAAACTGCACTGACATAAAAGTGTTATCACTCCCTATTTATATAAGTATACATAGAAACAGAAATGACTTCATATTTTATTCTACTTCTGTTCCATTTTGCAGAAATGGCCAGGGCAGATATCACATTTTTTTCAAAACTTCATTATCCCCTTCTTCAATAAGCAAAGCTTATTTTTTCAAGAAATTTCCCATACAGAAAACTTGGATACAGAAGATTGCTACCAGCAAACCTGAGCCTTTTACTGGGAAAGTTATTCAGGAAAGCCTGAGATAGAAAAGATCATTCTTTCCTGCAAATTTGAAGTGGGTCTCCCTATTATCTGATTTTCAACTACTCTCATTTAAAGAGGTCCTGAAAAACACTTGTCACCCACTGAGGAGACCAATCTGCTTTCCCCTATAACATACAAACTTTTTGGAAAGAATTCCATAATAAGGTAATGTGCCCTGGAATTTCAAGTCTTCCCTGGAAGCCCATAGAGGTTGGATATTTACAGTGATGGGGCAACCTCCCTCCATGCTATTAGACCACCATTCAACCACAGTGTTCAACACTGATTTCCAGGAGGTGAGAAGCAAACGGAGGAAACAGCCTCAAGCTGCACCAGGATAAACTTAGACTGGATATTAGGAATTTTTTTTTCACAGAAAGGGTTATCAGGCAGTGGAACAGGCTGACCAGGGAAGTGGTTGAGTCACTATCTCTGGAGGTACTTAAAAGACATGTAGACATGATGCTTAGGGACATGGTTTAGTGGTGGACTTGGCAGTGCTAAGTTTATGGTTGGACTCAACTACCTTAAGGGTCTTTTCCAACCTAAATGATTCTATGATTCTATTCTGCCCAGATGGGTTAACAACATTAAATAGCTGTTGACCTAGATGTTTATTTATCAGGAAGTTGACACCTACTCTAGATTATTTAACAAAGAACTACCAGCAGCTGTCAGAGGTAATGGTGTGTTTAGTGTTTACCTTGAAGCCAGATGCAATCATTGACCTTGAGGTGAAAGGCCCAGTACCATCTTCCTAGTCTTCTAAGCTTTTCCAATTACAGAGTTTAGGTAAGAAGTATCTTGCTGAACTTCTTTACAGAAACTGCCCCAAAGATTTAACAGCTGATGCTTTCCCTGACTGTTTATGCCACTCTAACCCTTCTCCTCTGATGGGCTTAGGTATCCTGCTGTTCTGAGTGCTATAAATTAGTATAAAACCTCCATTCTGCTCTTATGTTCAGGCACTTATTTTTAGTTTGTGAGTTCGTGTGTTGCTCAGCAGAAAAATGATCCAAAACTTCTTGAAACAACGGGCTGAGGTGGTCCTCCTGTTCTTCTCCCCCCAAAAGCAGGTGTGGACTGCAGGCTGTTCTAGCCCAGCTGTGCACAACAAACCATCCCCAAAGTCATGTACTCGGGTGAGGTCAGAGGTACCATCTGGCCCAAAGGCTGCCCTTTAGGGCTTTGGTAATGATCCAGTGTAATATTGTAGTGTTCATCTTTCTGCCACAGATAGCTATTTATCTTATAACATTTTGGTGCCTGCTTTTATGTGGTTGATATTTGACTGCCCCATTTGCAGAACAGCGCAAGGACAATTTGACAAATAACCTACCCCCAAACCAACCCTCCACTTTTGGATGAAACGGTTTGCCCACAACATACCCTGTAGGATGGCCTAAATAGTGTCAGTCACATGTCAGGAATAAGCTTTTATATCTCAAGGGCAATAATTTGGGCTGGGACAGACCAGGACAGACCATAATGGTTAATGAAAGTTAACGGTTTGGGCAACTGGGGTGCCTCCTGTCATTCTGATATAGTATTTTGCTGTCTCTGTTTTGTTTTATCTTTTAATTTATGTGTGTGTAAAGTGGGTTTGGTACTTTTATACTTACCTGTCCATAAGGAGTGGTGTCTAGACTTAATGAATACTGACTTCTTGAACTCCCTGGATGAAAGAAACTATGTAAGTGCAAATTATCCTCTCGTCTATCCTCTCTCAAGTCTGACCTTCTCTGATGTGATTGTCATCTATGTCACTTGCAGTGTGTATTATAGGAGGGGTTCTCACAGCAATGAATATAAGTAAAGCTCTGAGTAACACAAAGTAACTCATAAATGTGTAAGTTCAAACACAGGATGGGAGTTATTATTTTAGGCATAGTTCCAGGATTTGGTTAAAGTATCTTTAGTCTTTAAATAAGTTGCACTCCATTTTCAGAAACAAGCTAGCTTTCATATCCTCCCTAACTCATTAGAGGCCAGACCCTCAGGCTGGTGTAAATCATCAGTACTTTACTGATACCAATAGAGCTATCCTGATGCCCTCTGGATGCCATCCAGAGGGAGCTGGACAGGTTTGAGAGGTGGGCCTGTGCAAACCTCATGAAGTTCAACAAGGCCAAGTGCAAGGTCCTGCAAGTGGGCCGGTGCAATCCCATGCACAGATACAGGCTGGGTGGAGAATGGATTGAGAGCAGCCCTGGGGAGAAGGACTTGGGGGTGGTGGTTGATGAGCAGCTCAACACGAGCCGGCAATGTACACTCGCAGCCCAAGAAGGCCTACTGTATCCTTGGCTGCATCAAAAGAACCGTGGCCAGCAGGTCGAGGGAGGTGATTCTCCCCTCTACTCTGCTCTCATGAGACTCCACCTGGACTACTGCGTCCAACTCCAGGCCCCCCAACATAAGAAGGACATGGACCTGTTGGAGTGAGTCGAGGGGAGGCCCACAAAGATGATCAGAGGGGATGGAGCACCTCTCCTGTGAAGACAGGCTGAGACAGTTGGCATTGTTCAGCCTGGAGAGACTAAGCTCCAAGAAGACCTTATTGCGGCCTTCCAGTATCTGAAGGGAGCCTACAGGAAAGCTAGAGAGGGACTTTTTACAAGGGCATGTAGTGATAGGACAAGGGGGAATGGCTTCAAACTGGAAGAGCGGAGATTTAGAATAGGTATTAGGAAAAAAATTTTCACTATGAGGGTGGTGAGACACTGGAACAGGTTGCCCAGGGAAGTCGTGGATGCCTCATCCCTGGAAGTGTTCAAGTCCAGTCTTGATGGGGCTTTGAGCAACCTGGTCTAGTGGGAGGTGTCCCTGCCCATGGCCAGGGGGTTGGAACTAGATGAACTTTACGGTCCCTTCTAACCTAAACCATGCTATGATTCTATGATTTTTACTTTGCTGAACATCTAGTCCAGTGAGGTATATTCACCAAACGTAGCCAGGGGCAGTATTCCTTTGAGATGTTCAGTAAAAGTAATGTGAATAAAAGCTCCCAAATCCGAAAGCTGAAATTCTTAAATTTTATACTCTTACTTATAAGGTAAATATATAGGTTAAGTAAGCTCTAGATTTGTACCACCATTCACTTTTGTCCTTTGCACTAGGAATGCTTTAAGGAACAATTAGCAATTCCTTATAAATATGTTAATATAAATATTGATATATCTATTGTTCTGATGTAAGCCTGAAAAGGGATGAGATTTAATGTAGACTTTGAGAAATAATTCCTATTGTTTTAACTCTGCAGGTTACCAAATTTGAGTCAGTCATGGAAGCAGGTGAGCAGGTTTGTTCATGCATGGCACCATTCCCTTGGTGCACTCTTTCTGTTCAGGTAGCACTGGAACACCACATTGCTATGGGTTCCTCTCTGCAGAAATAATATTGATATCTACTGAAGGCTTTCTCCTAGGAGAAAACAAAAGAAAAGCTTCCATTTTTCTAGTCCTACAATGAAAAGTTAATGGGGAACAGAGTTTACAGTAGCAGAAAAGGAAGGGAAAAAGAGGAAGGAAAGGAGGAGTGAGCTAAAAATGGGGAAAATTTAAAGGATGCAAGAGGAAAAGGATGGATGTCAGAAGGTAGTTTTTCAGTTCCATCTCTCCTGAAAAGTTCACTGACTTGGAAGAACTGAGGTCCCAGCAAGCTACTACCACAGAGCTACCGCACACAACATGCAGGATTTTTTTCTTTTTAAACATCTCTAAAACATCGATTCAATCTCCCCAAACTCCTTCATGAGTACATAGTATTCCTACAGACAATATGCTACACACACCTTTCTATGAGGTCAATACTACATATGTGAATGCAGGAAGCAAGAGGCAGAGAACAGCAGCTGGAACTAGAAGACCAAACCCAGTTCAGCAACTGAGCTGGGTGTTCCTTCTCTCTCCCAGTTTCCAAGCAGTAGCTGATTCACTACAACAATTCTGCCCAATGCTCTGTCTCTTTGTAATTATTTTTCAAAAAGGGTTCTCAAAGAACCTTCCCTTGATGGAAATCATGAGCAGGCAAAATATGCCTACAGATTCAGGCATTTTCCCTATTTGCTGCACTTCCTTTTCACCTACCCTCTTTTCACTTTCATTTTAAACAAGAAGGACTTGCACTTCATCCCTGTAAACTCAATAGCAAAACCGTAAGTGGTGTCAATGGAACAAACACCTTCAGTCATGACAGAATACTGACGATACCTACTATTTTATTAAATTGCTGTATTTTTTCCACCCCATGAAGCATCGCCTCCCCCCCTTTTTTGTTGCACCGAATGACTAATTTAATCTGTTCAACCTGTGATTAAACACAGCCTTAAACACATAAGTTCTTTCCCTTGACTGTTTTTTTTCACTGCTAAAACATATTTATGCCAATGAAATTTTTTTTGCATAGCATTATATTTAGCCTTAGCTTGTACAAAAAGCACAGCAGTGTCTCCTTCTAAAACCTTCTTTTGAGGAAAATAAGACTCAGCCAATAATAAGAACAATACACATTATTTTTTTTCAAAGCAGTTCACAAGGGGAGAATGGGTGATTTTCCAGCACGCTCTCAATTCTGATTATTATAAGAGGCATTTTAAGTGTTCAACCCTTTGGTTTCAATGCATGCTGTAATAATGACTGCGCTTTGGTGCAGACAGACTTTGTGTGGAAGTAATCCAGATTAAAAGTAAAGGAGTCTGAAGCCTAGACAACACTCATACCACCTTCACTGATACCCATTCCCTGGATGTGTAAGTGGAGGTGGGTTGGATTGCAACAGGTAACAGACAGGAGGCCATTCTGCAAGAAGCATAATTTTGTGTTCTTTTCATATACCCCTCTATTCCTGGCCATTTTTAGGGACAGGATCCAGCTAGGCTATCAGGACCTTTAGTTTAATTAGTATATTCTTAAGAGCCATCCTAACACAAAAAAGTAGCAGCGATAAAAATAGCCTTGAACAGTGCCCCTTGTGCGGGGAACTGGGAGCATTTGGTACCTCTGAAAATCAGCCCACTTGTTCAGATGCCGACAAAGATCAAAAGAAGTAGTTAAAGGCTGCACATGTAAGACCCTGTCTGTGCCACATTGCTCCATTACCTTCTGCAATCCCATTACAGGGATGGAGTTAAAGCCCAAAAGTTTTGTGTTTTGTTTTGTTTTTTTTTTTTTTTATATAAAAAAGTGACTCTACTTGATAGGCCTAATCCCCCTCTAGATGAAATGATATCACTGGTTTCATTAGACAGTGGGATTAGGCTTGTGTTGCTCTGCATGGGCATATTTTGAATCTCTGCTAGCTAGCAGTGTTCTCAGACAAGCAAATAACAGTGCTAACCATTTTGGTTAATATTAGGGCAAAGAGACACTCCTGATAAGCCATTTAGGTTAAATACATTCTCCTTCTGTTCAACTTGTCTGATACTGTAATGTTAAGCCAAGAACTTATCTAAGTAAAAAGATTAAACATATCTCTGAGGAATGCACAACATCATTATAGTTGAATCATGAGGTTAAAGTGTTGCACTGAGGTTGCAAAATATCAGATAGAGAAGAGATTGAAAGGATAAATCCTTACTCATTTAGCATAGTTGCCCTATTTCACCTGCTAATGAAATTGGTACGTAGAGTGCATTGGAAAGGGGCTCTGCATGTTAGATGTTTCAGTACAAGTTACATTGCATTCTGCTATGGAAACTGATGGCTTATTCTAATCATTCTTTAGGCTTGTTTTTCACTTGGGATCAGAGGAATGTAATTCAAACATAAAGAGAGTTGCCAATAATTCATTCTTAAAGAGCCCTATAAAGATATGTGGCCAATACTGTGGCCTCTTTCAGGAAAAATAATGGTCAGACATTTTGCATGAAATTATCATTTCATTAATGTACTGATCGTTCCAAATGCTTTCAGACTTAAGTATGAATTAAACAGTATCATATTCATCTTAGAGCTGTAGATACAAGCCTCATCACCTGCCATAGCATTACATTTTATTTGCCTCTGGAAACAGACTTGTGTTCATATATTTGAGCATTAAAAGCCGAATGAAGAAAAGCGTTTCATCACATGCTTAAGCAATTTAGTGGAGCAGGGTCTAGGGTGGGTGCTAACCCTCTTCACTGGTGAGCATTTCAAAAGCAAGTAGACCAATTTCAAAACAATTGAGAAGACATTGTAAGGTGAGACTGCCTCAAAGAGTAATTAGACTGCACTCTTACTGGATAATATTAGGGACACAGATATTTTCCAGGCTTTCCCAGCAAGTTTGCATGCATAAGCTAAATATTCCTTTGAGGCAGTGCATTTTACAGATGGGAAATACAGCCTGACATTGCCTTAACTTTCAGGATGGTATTTTTTAGTCAGACAGAAATGAGAGATTTTGGCCACATTTTGCATTGTGTGAGTTGTATATGACAATACTTATGTCTTAATCTGCCAGAGGCATCCAAAGGTGGGTTTCTAACCAACAGTCAGACCGAAGATGTATTGGAAACAGATCATCAAAATGATCTAATTTAGACATTAAGTGCATGCCTTAAGTGCTGTCCAAATGAAACCCACGACCTCATGGCTGTGGCCTTTGATTCTCTTAGAAGGGAATGAAGATTTCAGTGAAAGAGTTGATAGCTGTCTCAGAAAACTGTCTGTACATCCATGTAAAGACTATATTTTCTATGAAGGCTGAGCTTCTGATGTCTTCATGCAGCTCTGCTGGATCTGCAGTTTCCAGGCATATCTGCCTTAACCAGCCTCTGAGCACAGCCAAAGGGGGCAGGAGCCTGAATTCTACACCCACTTCTGCCACGGGTTAGTCCTTATAGTACTAATCCCTGAAAAACAAGTAGTTCCCTAGACAGAAAGGCTAATGAGCCTCGTTTCCTGTAAATTTATGGCTCCTGGATAATTGGATTTGGCTGTTGGGAAGACGAAAGAGCCACCTGAAGTTTTCCTTGCAGCTGTAGCTTCTCTATGACTTCTTCCTGAGTAAGTGGATTCTTGAAAGGATTCAACTCTTCTTGCTTCCTACTCCTCATTTGCCAAAGGCACTTTTTCCTGTGCTCACACATCTATTTTCATACAATTTTTTATGAATGCTGTTCCTACATTCTACCCACATGAAACTTGATTGGAATTGGACAGTAGGTCAGAATATCCTGGTGGAAGTACAGATGATGCAAGGACAGAAGTCTTGCTTCTATAAAAAAATCAGCTTTTGGAGGGCAGCCTAGGTCTACAGAGCAAACTCATTGTCCCATTCCAGAAACAAGGAGTCAGGAGCTCAGAAAAAATGCAAATGAAGATTGGGCAAGTAGCATTAGCATCACAACAAGGGATAAGAACCAGGACCCAAATTTGCAGCATGCAGTAGAACTGAATAGACTGGGGCAAGGATTTTTGCCTGAAAATTTTGACAATTTCTCAAAATCCATAACTAGTAGTCTTCAAAAACACTTGGGCTCAGGTGCTGTCTTATCATGCTCTTTTTTCCCTAGGGAATATGTTTCATTAAACAGAAATCACCATTACTCGCTGGAAATTAGAAGAGTGGCAAAAGACCATTGCCTTCATCTCATACCACTCAGGAGCCATCAGACAACTGCTGACATGACTTTTCAGTGGGGTACACAGAAGGAAATGGAGGGGAAGATCTCCCTTTCTCCTCTCCTTCTCTAGTTCTCCAAAACTTACTCAAGTCACCTCCTGAGCCACCTCCTGCTCTCTGCTCCACCTTCAGTGAATTATTTACCCATCCTGTGTCTTAGGCTCCTCTTCTGCACAATGAAGTCAGTGTTACACAAAACCAAACAACACCTGCAGCTATCCTGACGGGTACTAGAAAACTCCAGGGTGTGTTATTAGCTGTATTTTATAGGTGGGAAAATTAAGATTGAGAGAATTTAAGTGACTTGGTCAGACCAGAATCACGGTCCAATGACTTCTTATGAGCCTTACATGACAGCACATATCAAAATACAAGGGTTTGTGTAACTGGGTTAAAGAAAAGCAACAGCGACTTCTGTTGGTAGAGCTGTCACTTGCTTAACAGGTTGGTCTAATTCTGAAACAACCTCCCTACTTAAATTCCTTTAGCAGCCCCTATTTACTGTGATCTGGAAAGTCCAACACAACTTACTGCTAGCTGGCAGAATGCTTTGGGAGTTTGTCTAAAGCTTTGAGATTGCTGAAAATCTTCTGAGGGCTTTTATGTGTGTGGTTGGGTGAGGAAAGACAGCAGAGAGAGAGAAAGGAGGGGAAGAACATGTGAGATCCTTCAAAGAATGTTTGACTGGAGATTTCAGAGTACACAGAGAGAGAAAAGGATTGGAGATTTCTGGAGATTTTTTTCCCAAGAGGTTAATCAAACAAGTACCTTCAGTCAGTTTTAAAGATGAAAACTACTACCCCAAAAAATATCCATGACAAGGAACAAATGAACAAATGCAAGCAAAAAAATTCCCAAGCCAGCACAACTCCTGAAACATCAGCATAATATGCTCCACATGTGCAACATTTATATGCATTCAACATCAGATGAAATTTCACAGTGGTTGTCTTATGTAACCACAAGGTTGCATTAACAGGTCTGAAGGTGACAAAAGCATGAATGAATGTCGTAAGCTCTTTATGCATGAAAGAAAAAAGGCCAACAAAGACCTAAAAAAATACCTCTAGTTTATTTTGGTTTTCAGGCACCCAAGGCAGTGGACTACTTAAGTGCATATTTTTTGCAGTGCTGGCTTTGCATTACTGCAAACCTTTACAGCCTTATATTAAATTCTACAAGTGAGTCAGGGATTTGCCTCTTTGCATTTTGTAGCCATAGTTCAAGAGGCAGAGCAAGAATTACTTAAGGAAGAAAATGAAAATATTATTTTATTAGGACTATAGCCACAAGTGAGCATGGGAAACAAAGCAATTAAAGTAGGAAATATGGAGATTTTGGTAGAAAATAAAACACATCAAGCATGATAAAAGTCACCGTAACTTAATGTGGACCCACCTAGTTGCTTAATAACTTAAAAATGTGTCTGTATAAACATACACAAGCTGGAGAGATGTAAGTGTATATAGACACACTGATCTAGTGAGATCTGTGCAGGTTTCTGTGCAGGTTTCTTTGTTGACTATTATTATTATTATTATTGCTTTTATTATTATTGGTTTTGGTTTTGTTGTTTTTACTGTTATTAATATTATTGATTTTTGAGAGAGAATCCTGCCCAACATGCTTTCCTGTTTCTGCTCTTCACAACAATATAAACCAAAGAAGAGCTTAACCAAAGCTGAAGTGAATGCAACAATTCATGGCAATCACAGTTACCAAGTGTTTGGTTAACAGGTCTAGAGGACCCATGCTGCCAGTCCTGAGGCCAGTCTCCCCTCCACTGCAGTCAGCCAGGTCACATTATCCCATTCATGAGACTTACTGAGATCTCACATACCTGCATTCAGTCCTGGATTTCCAGTATTCTATCTCCTATAACTGGATGGAAACCTGATTCTAAGCCTAAACCATGATTCGCAGCCAAATAATGACACTTAGTCTTTTATCTACATTGCCTTTTTGCTTTTGTGGCTTGCACTTTCCTTCATGATTGTAAAGAGCAATGAGATCCTTAGACTTCATTGTGCTAGGCTAAGCCAACCAAACCTTTTCATCCTCTTTGTAAGACAACTCTTCAGTCTTTCAGTGAACTAAACACTTTTCTTTTTCCCTTTTATAATGTCCCAGCTTCAGTTCGTCTTCTTGAATGAGACACTACATAAGAGGCATTGCTCTGTCAGCGACCTGTGCCTTGAACAACAGCTCCAAGACATTCCCTGCTTCTGCTGTGAACACCCTCCCAAGACATCTCTGCGTCACACCTGCCTTCCTCATGGTTGGAAAGCACTAGTTCTCATCTTCATCTGTGGATTAATTACTGCATGCAGATCTTTCCCTTATTTCCAAGTGCCAATACCAGGATGAGAGCAGGTACAATATACAACCCAAACGCCCATAACACCCCTTACTACAATATGTTATCTCAGCCCATGATACTCTGATGCAGTAAAAAAACAGGGAAAATTAATCTCTACCATTCAGACTTATGACATGAAATATTCAACTCATAATACCCATGTGTTATTAGAAGGAGTGCTATTGAGCAGCTTTGGATACCAAATTGGTCTCCAATTAGCATTTTCTCTTGTATTTTTTTCACATCAGGGACCAGCAGGAAACCAATGAATGGCAGCTAAGCAATGAGAGAAATAAAAGCACTTGAAAGCAAAAATCATCAAGTCAATAATAACGCTGTTCATATTATTAAGGGAAAACATAACTGTTGCATAAATGAGCCTTATGGTTTTGTATGCCAGTCCATAAATATGTAGTTCTGCAGACAGAAATCAAAACTAAGTGATTCACTGCAACAGATATAATTAAAGGATATGTCTGGAAATACTTTCTCCCTCCCTCCTTGACAAAATTTTTTTCTCTTCCATACATACGTCATTCTTGTCACACCAGAGAACTTCCAGTGGAGCAAATATGAATCCTTAGAGTTCCAACAATGAAATATGCAAAAGAGAGAAGAATGGAAGACAACTTTGTGATGTTGATCATACTAATTCCTTCTGTAGCTAAAAGCTGGAGCGGAAATAAATCAAGGAGTAATTATCAAGTTAGAAATTGATAAGCACCCTGTAGGAGCTTGAAAAAAAGAGAAGGTAGAAATCAAAGGATCCCCAAGATGTAACCTAATACGTAAGAACGTTATACATTTAAATATGAAAATGGATCAGCTACCTTTTCGTGCAAAATTGGAAAATGTCTCCTTAATATATCTTTAAAATGGAAATAAAACCAACCACCACCAGCAGAACGCTAACATTCCCTAATGAACATTGGATGTAAAGGAAAAAAGTGGTACCTAAAGTATGCAAAGACTCTAAGCCATACATATACCTTACTCTAAAGCCCACTGAAGCTGCTATGGGGATACTCTATCAACCTGGAAGGACTTTGGATTAGTCCCTGTTTGTACTGAAGCAAAGGCAGACTTGCAGAAAATATCAAGACTTCAAGCGTCTGTGTTTTTCCAATAATGTTAGCTAAGAAGGGGATTCAGGCGCTAAAGATGCAGGAAATTCCATCCTGCGGTGATCCTTTTTCAAAAGGCACTTAAAATCTTTACCCCTTCTTCTGGTAAGAGTTTAAAAATGTATTATCTACCCACAAGAAAACAATCAGTGTCCCCACTGGACAAAAGCGTGACTGAAGTCTGGGGAAGTACTTGCTCTTTCTTCCCCCACTACAGTTCATTAGATGGGTAATTGTCACTACTACAAATCAGAGCCACAAGATGTCCTCTAAACACAGGTAGGAAGGATGAAAGCTCCACAACATGTAGGAAGGTTCATGGCCTTCTCATGTATTTTGTGCTATTCAGTGGACTGCCACTGAGCTCCTGCTACCTAAAAAGAGCCCACCAGCTTTCAGGTTTTCTGATGCCTTTTTTTTTTTTCTATTTCTCCATTTCAAGTAAAAAGTCTCTATAGCAACTGGTTTGCATCCTGATGCATCTGAAGGATGGGGACAAAAGAGGCAGAATTTATTTCAAGAGACGCTTTCACTTACACAAGTCACTTCTTAAACAGCATATGCACAATGTATGTATATACTTTGTATATACTAAAATTCAGCAGAATTCACCTGGATTCCCACAACCTCCCACAAAATGTTATGACTAAGTGCCTTATCTGAGATTCCTGATGGGACCTGGCTCAGCACACACTGTGCTCCCACCCTCTGGAAAGCTGAACCCCAAAGTCTGGTCCCAAAGCAATCCAAATTAATAGTCATGTTCGTCCTTCAAAGTACGCTTTACCTCGGAGCATGCTGGAAACATGCACGAGCTTTTAGCCCAAGTTTCTCAGAGGTAAAGCATTATTTCTTTTCCATGTGGTGGCATTGCACTAAAGTCTTTACCATTCATTGCCCTCAATGAAAAAAAAAGATAGTGAACAACTTTGAAAAGAATACACAGTAACAATAAGTCAGGTATTTAAAGTACTTAATTCAAAAGTATTATGTGTCTAGTTTATAATGAGAAAATATTCAGACAAAAGATTTCTCCCTTACAAAAACACTGTTCCCAAAATGCTGACATTTTGCCCTCACCTTGGCAATGTTTACCTTTCAGCTGCAGCTCTGAAAATTAGCAAGTATATGCCTTTTGCCTTTTAGGCTAATTTAATTAAAAGCGGTACTAGATTGTATTATACCTCCTTAAAATACTGTTGGAAGAAACAGCCTGGGGAACCACTCCCCAGCTGCTTTAGAACAATGTATAATTCTCTTTACGTTCCCAAGCAGCGAACAATGCTGGTTTATCATAACTAGTTGGAAGGTTGCCATGCCACAACCTAACGCTTCTTTTATTATCACTGTAATTTCTTACTTCTTAAACTCAGAGGACAGATACCCAATGGACTGGGGAGGGTATTTTGTGTGATTCTGACACCTTTGAGAAAACTAAACTTCATTCTTGGCTTGTCACTCATCGAACATGGAAAAGCTCAGGAAATACATACACACTCCAATAATCCTTTGGATGTAAGCATCTGTGATATATAGCTATATAATGGTTACCTGGAAGGTGCTTTGAACAGAGAAAGTATGGTGTATGCAGCTAAAACACCATGTGTTGTGGGTCTGCAAGAGTATACGCTCTCTCCAAAAACACACATACCATTCTGTTGAGTTCAACATTTATAATCGCATACTTCAGAAGTAGTTCAGCTTGCAAATAACATATAGAATTTATCTACAGAGGTAACTTAAAATGGGCATAAATTTCAGGATTAATAGGTATAGGTCAATTTTTATAATAAGGCAGATTTCTAGTGCCTGAAATGTTTATTTGCATATCAAAGGTTACAGAAAAGAAAGGGAGTCGCTCTAGCTGGAACTGGTGATAAACTACCTTGTGATCTTAATTTCATGAAAATACAGTTCATGCATCATAACATTCATTTAAGTTTGCTTTCATTCTGTTGAGCAGCACTGCAAGCATTTAATTCCTGATGGGAAAAAATACCTAAATTCTTTGGAAATAGGGGACTGCAGGGAGCATCTCAGCAATGTCAAGACTGATTTTCACTGCCAGACAGAAAAGCACTGCTAAACGGGCTGGCCAGCATCACGTTTGACCCACAAGCTAAGAAGGATTTATTTCACCACAAACAGAAGAGAATGAATTGACTAGGAACCCACGTGATGGGGAAATGTGCTCAGCACAACTCCTTGCCTGGCTTAGGAATCTGTGGGTACTCAGACCCTCTCAGGACTGTATTTTCAAGAACACTATAGCAATGGAAATTCATGGCTGAGTCCAATTAGCATTTGGATAATTTGTCCTCTAGATGACAAGGATCTTCATGTTAAGAGAAACAATATTAAAACAGGTGAAAAGATTTCTGCTTTTGGTGGAATGGAACATTTGCAGTTTAAAAACGTATTTTCTTTTTACAGGGACCTGAATCATTCTAGTATTTGAACACCAGGAGGGTTTGGGTTTGGATTTCGGGGGGGGGGAGACGAGACATGACTTGTTTGTTTGTTTTTTTTACTAATTTTACAATAATATCAATGATGACACAACAGATAACACTGCAGATTTACAGAAACATAGAAATTAATTAGGTACCTTGTTCTTTTCTTTTTTCTCCTACATATTCATTTATCTCTGTGAGTAATCAAATCTACAGGAAAATCAGACTCAGGTACTTCCATCCATTTCAAGTATCGTGGTTTAACCCCAGACGGCAGCTAGGACCACACAGTCGCTTGTGCAGTTCTCCCCCTTTCTCCCAGAAAGGCAGGGAGAAGAGGGACAAAAGGAGAAGAGGAAAGAAAAAAAGCTTGTGGGTTGAGAGAAATACAGTTTAATAAAACAATAACAGAAAAGAAAATAACAATATTGATAATAATAATGACACAAGTCACTCTCACCACCTAGTGAATTCGTACCTTCCTGAGCAGTGACTGTGGACTCTCACCCCTCAGCCAACCCACATTTATATACCAAGCATGACATCTATGGAATGGAATATTCCATTGACCATTCCGTTCTTCTGTCTATACCCCTCAGATTCTATGGGAAACTGAAAAGAGTCCTTGAAAAGTATAAATATTGCTTAGTAAGGACTAAAACAATATGCATTGTTGACATTTCTTTCACAGCAATTACTAGAAAGAAAATTAATTCTTTCCTGGCCGAAACCAGGGGAAAAAAAAAAAAAGGAAAAAAAAAGAACCCAAAGATGATGTCACTGATGAAAAATATTTTACCTTTTAAAAACAATAGCCACAAAATCCTGTGATGTCCACTAATCTTTCCTCAGCCAAAATTCCTATTAAAGCCAATAGTAGTTTTGCCTAATAAAAGACAAAAAATCTTTTTCCCCAAAACTACAGTATTTTACAAAAAAAAATCTCAAAACTCTGCGCTTGTAATAGGGTCATCTAGAAACACTTCTGGAATGGTTATGCTAGTTTTCCATAATAGTATTGCAGCCAATATTTGTTCAAACATAGACATGAATCAGGTTAAAATTACCCTCAAGTTGACTTTAAAATTCTGGAATCAATATTTAGGTTAGTAATTAATTAAGCTAAATTACTTTAATTAATTCATTAAATGAAATGGATTTAGTTTAAACTTTAGAAGAACCAAAAGAAGGGGATTGTTGGCAGGTAGGGCTTGCCTGCTCTTCAGATTTTCCGTTGTCTTTTTCTGTGTTTTTAAATTACTACATAGCTCATCATGCCTGAATCTCTCCAGCGTGCCTATATTGCTACTGGGATATATCTAATAGTTACAGCAAAGGTTCAAAGACAAGTCTTTTGGTTTTTTTTCACCTCACTGATTGCTTACATGACCACCAGTAAATTCCTGAATCTCAGCCTATGTATTTGTTTAAAAAGGAAATGTTACACCACCAACAATAATCCAACCTCACAAAAGGTGCTGCAAAATTTGATTAACATTTAAAGACGCTCGGTGACAGAGAATCTAAGTACAGTGTAACTGTTACACCTTGGAGTGGTGCACAACCATAACAATAAAACTCCCCACGTAGCACACCTGATAAATTAGCCTGAGAAAAATGGAGGCATGTAGCTCACATGCCACTCAATTTCTGTAGCGGGGCTATAAAGGCCTTTGTACGGGTGTGTACGCATTCGAACATCAAGCTATATACTGCTGTTATTCTTGCTGTTCCCACATATTTCTCTTTAACTGAGCAGGTTCCAGCAGTCAGATGGATTAATGACATGTTGCCTCATAACAACAAGTCAAGTGTTCCTCCTCATGAAAAGATAAAATAAAATAAAACACTTCACTAACAAGATTCATTAAAAAGGAAAGCAGCCTGATTCAAACCGAGATCCAGCGTAGCGCACCTGCTGCACAGCCTGCCTACCAGCTCCAGCTGTGGGTGGTGAGGAGGGGTAAAGAGCTGGATGCAATCCAGCCGTGCTTGCCCGCAAACAATGTATTATCCTTTGGAGAACATGCTAGGATGCAGAACAATTTCCCACGAAAGACCTTGTGCAATTTTCCATGTTAACTTTTGTTTCCTAAATCACAGAAGAAGGTCTTGCTGTTACAAAAATGCAAAATTAATTAATACATTTTTCAGGTCTTCCTATGCTGCTGTTTCTCACCTCCTATTTTATCCCCGAACACAAACTACTAGAAACGGTAAAAGCACAAACTGCAGAAACACCAAGTGAAAGATCTGAGCCCGCTAAGTGATAGGAATCCTCAGGTCAAATCGGTGAACCCTGGGGATGCTCATCTCTTAGTTCAAACCCTCAGCAGCTCCTAAAATCAACCTCCACCACCAGTTGCAAGCCTCTTTTAGCCAATCTACCATGATGCGGTCAGTATTTTAGCATCTGTAGGGCATTACCATTGCATCTTTTACACCTGTCAAACCCACCCATGCTTTTATCGTGCTTATCACTAGCGGCATAAAAAATATGGTAAGTAGCTTCAGAAAACTGGTAGACACAAACAAGTAGCACAGGTGGGGTTTTTTTCTAAAGCAACACATGCAAATCCACTACAGGGCTTACTGTTTATGTTTCCCTTCTGTTTGTCTTGTAATATGGCTATTTGCACTGTTTCTGTCATAGGTTTCAATACAGGCAACTGAATGTCATTATCCTATGGAAACCGCAGAAGCTTTGGTTTCTCTGAGCCTGGATTTACGTGCCCTGCCTCCTCTTTGTATTCTCTTATCCTACTGATTTTAATTTTGAGCTGATACATCTCTAGACGTCATGGCACACTTTAAGTACTAATAAAGTAATAAAGTACTAATAAAGTACTCCTCAATGGCAGGTGGGGTAACATGCTTCCAACACCAAAAGTGCCAGTTATTTTTCTTCACTCTCACACAAGAGATCGCTCTGATGGTTCTTAGCAAGCATCAGCGCTGGGATTAAAAACTATGACGCGTCTTTATCTTAGAAATGACAAATCGAGAAGTCGTAAAATAAAAAGGTTGCAAGAGATGGAAAGAGACCTTTCTAAGCCTGTCAGACAGCTACAGCTAACCAACACTAACTCATTTGCCTCGGGGCACTTCAGGAGGTAAAAGGTACATTTTTTTTTAGTGCCAGACTTCTGAAGTTATCCTATAGGGTGCAGTCACTGCTATTTCACGCCTTAGGGACAGATTCTGGGCTTCTTAATCACAAATTCAATAATCTAAGTGGTCCTCTTAAATCATGTGCCAAGTAAGAGAAAACATTTTGTGAACGTTGTGTGTAATAAGGTCTAGAGACCTTTTTGCCAGGCAAGATGAAGAAAGGACAGCTTTTCCCCCTACCGAACTTGCAAGCGAAGTGTGGGATACAGTGCCAGACGCAGACAAGCACGGTGCTCGCGGCACTCAAGCTGAATGCTGCGCTGAGCAGCTGCATCTTCAGACATTTTGTGAGGAGGAAAGGAAATGGGCATGTGTGAAGGGAGAAGCTGTTTCAGCCATGAGGGGCAGCGTGAAAGGCTGGATTGGTAGACAAAGCAAGCAGTCGGGTAGGAAGCGAAGGCAAATGGGTGTGAAAGGGAGGGGTGCAGAAGAACTGAGGAAGAGAGGACGGAGCGAGCTCTAGCTGCAGTCTGCTCTACGTGACCAGTCCACAGGAATGTGTTACTGGTCAGACTTATGAGGAATGACTGAGAAATGTACCCACCACACAAGCAACCCACACACAGTTAGAACCTGGGACCCAGCTTCATTTAAATTATTATTTTTCCTTCAGCCCACACATTTGTGTGCTACTGATGAAGACTTCTTTTCTCTATTATGTCATAGCAGACCTCAGCCTAAATAATACCAGTACTGAACCTGTGACCTTTTAAGCCATGCTGTCAGGCAGGGGGGCTGCAGTAATGTGAAGCAGAGCTAACATCGAACCGGCAGGGTACAATGGCCCCATTATTGAGTTCACTTGCACTTGTCCGACACTGGGTAAAATCCCTTGAACAATGTCAAGACCTTTTAAATGTCAAGTCTGCCTGGCTCTGGGCACTTGGGCCTGAAAGCTCCTAAAAGAGCAGCAGGGTCTGGACTGTGAAGAGTGATTGCAGGCTGTTTATGGAGGAAAGCGAGCAGGGCAAATGAAAAGAAGAAAAACATGCCTGGGAAAAGAGATTTTTGCAGCAATCTGTGAGATTTTGCCTGTAATTGACTTAGGAATCATGAGATTGTTGCAAACAGTTGACCTGAGGCTGCCCTCTGGTTTGAGAGCTAAATTCTGTATTTAATAGCTACCGTGGGAGAGGTAGAGCAGATTGAAAGTAGTGATGTTGAGGAGTATTTATTAACAAATCACTTTTGAAGTGGAGGGCAAATAGCCAACGAAATCTGGCTTGTGAATTTAATATGGTTTTGTCAGCATATGGTACCACTCAGGGGACATGAAGGAGGCACTTTTGTTACATATGTACATGTGACTGGCAAGAAAGCCACAATGAGAAGACTGAAGCAAAAATAGATGTTTCTTGTAAATACATTTGAGCAGAGGAAATGAAGTAACACTGAAATTGTTCAAACATCCATTAGTGATCATACTACTGCTTTTGAATTTTGAACTGCACCTTGCAGGATGAACGCTCTGAACTCCCTGTAGCAGAAATGGGAATACACAAATAAGCAAGCAAATGCATGAATAAAACTTTTTTTTGTTGTTGAAGGCACTTTTGCAAAAATATTATTAATCACAAATTGAGACTTTGGAAAAGAAAAAAATAATCCACAATATAGTGATTTAATATGGATGGACTCATTCCATGTCCATGCTCCAAAACTCCCACAGGCTTCACAGGGTGCCCACCCCAAATCTGTTGCATCTTTTTTGTTCTTCGGTCAGAGTCTGTTATTTTAACAACTTAACTGAGAGTCACAGAAAACTCACAAACTGCAAACGGAGGAGAAAGAGGAAAAAGATGTCCCATGTAAACTTGGAAATATTCCTAGTGTTCCCATTCTACCCTTGGAAAGATTTCAATGGACTGGTTCAAGTCTGTGAACACGGGGAAGGTATTAGGAACAATGGAAATTTTCAGCAAATTAGTTCTTTTGCACTAATTCCCTAAGAGAATATCATACTTCAAGAGCGCTAGAAGATCCTTGTGCTAGGTACTTTAGTTTCAGTAACTGCAGTAACTTCCTTGCAGACAAGCCTTTAATACTTCATTTACTACCCACCACATGCTGCAGGCACTTACACTCATTTGGCACAGTATAGGACTGTTGTAACAACAACACACAGTCCAGCTGAGCTACATACTTGCAGAAGTAGTGCAATGATCAGGAATTATTCCACTTCTTCTGATATATCTTGTATTGCTGGATGAACAGTCAAAAATGTCACATCTAAATCCATGACACATACAGGTAAAATGATACAACTATCTCCTGCAGTCACATTTTTCTTTGCTTCTTATATCTGTTGTGAACTCACATGGAACCAGAATGGATTCAGACTTTTTTTTTTTTTAAATAAGGAACAGAACTCATACCACACTTGAGAGAAAAATTACAACAATATGAAGTTGAATGCGACACCATTCCTTCACGGTCTGATACTTTTCAATCTTGAATCGAAGATGGAAAGGTAAAGGGAAGCAAAGCTAGGACCAGTGACTCTTCCATGTGCAAAGCAAGCTCTGCTACCTAATCTGATATTTATTTGCCTCCCAAAAGCAGCCACAGTGTGTGACCAGAAATTCAGGCCACAGAAAATTACAGCACCAAAAGACAAGCCTCCTCAATTATTGTTTAGAAAATACTTCCATTATAAGAATGTTTTCAAGTACTCAGAACATTCTTAAAGACTAAGAAAAGGAAAGAAAGAAAGAAAGAAAGGGGGAAGAAAATAAGAAAGTAAGCTATCCTTGGGCAGAATATCTTGAAATAGTCCTGTGCCCAACAGCGACTTTTTAAGAATTCACTTTAGCTCTTTTAGAGGTTCCAAGTAATTCTTATAAGTTCATTTGTACTGCCTTATTTATATTTCAGTATTTTGTTCTCTTTAATAAAATTTAGAAGTAAATTCAAACTCTGATGTGACTACCGGTGGCCTTTAGCTTATGGTCCCTTCTCTTTGTTCTTACTTTCTGTCTCTTCATTTATCAAATGCTGCTATATTTGATGATCAAATATTTGAGTAGGATCGCTATCCATTATTTTACAGCTTTGTGGCTGACATTCACTTAAAAAACTACAGGGCAGAAGACAGAAAGGTAATCTTTTTTGCAGAGCTCCCAGCAAACAGGCATTAATCTAGTTTGAAGACCTCATTACTTAAGTCAAGATCTACTTTTAGTTCTAGGCACATACATGCAAAATGTTCTCAACAATGTGTCTGATGATTCTTGTAGGATGTCCACCAGGAGGCCATGAGTCTCCTTAAAAAAAGTATTCATTATTCATAAGTATTCATTGAGATTCATCACCTGTCTGCCGCATTGCCTACACGCAGTTCATTGTGCAAAGCTAAGATTTGAATTTCCAATTGCTTGTACTAAACACAAGTCATAGTGTCCATCTCAGTTTCTTGGTTGGCCAGGTACAGTCTGTGAGAGTATCAGTTTGAGCAAACCCTAATGACTGAGTGTAAAACAACCAAGCCACCTTCCAGTGATCACTCTTCAATACAGATTTGATATTCACTATTATGAAGAATATTCTCATTTTGGAAGACAGAATACATACCACACAGAAAAAGAGGCACCAACACAGTAAAAAAGAATTTGCTTAAAAATCACAGTAAACACTAACAGACTGTAGGTTTTGTGTGTAATGACCCAGCTGTCATTATTGCCATGGCTGCAAATTCTGCTTGCCTGCTGGGCTGCGGAATGATGTTGGATCGGTCGGATATCAAAAGCATGATACTGCTGCTGATCGGCATGGCTGGGAGCATGCTGCATATGGCAGAGTGTGGCTCCCCCACCCAGCTGGGCTCTAACTGGCCCCAGAGCAGAGCTGCAAACACGGCAGAAGGAGACGGGGCATATTTCTTCTGGAAGGCACGTGCATAAGTGAGGGTTTGGGGTCTGCTCAAATCCCACCATAGGGACCTTTCCATTCACTGGGAATCTGTCTCTGAAAACACGGCGTGAGCAGCTCGAGCAGCTGTGCGAGGGGGAAGCAGAGCACCCAAGGGCCCAACACCACCCACTGCACACAGGTCTCATTACTCCAAGAATATCAGCAGCCTGAGCAACCTGATCTAGTTGAAGTTGTCCCTGCTCATTGCAGGACTTTAAAGGTCCCTTCCAACCCAAAGTATTCCGTGACTCTATGCTTTTTTTTTTTTTAGAGGTGTGTGACTGTGACACTGCTGTAGCATGAAATTCAGCTGTGCCTAAGAATTTCAGGACAAACAACAGTAACTTCATCCTCTCCTCTTTCTTTTTTCTCCTTCAAAATGGCACTTTCCTTTTAATGCAACTGAAACTTGTAGCTAGGGTTTGGCAGAAGATACTTTACTATAGCAGCAGCCTCATATTTCAAACAAATCTTAAAATAACTGCAAACTTTATAGAAGTTAAGAAAGAAAACATTTGTAAAAGTAAAGAGAAGTTGGGGTGAGGGGAGTGCCTGAGAAGAGAGAGTGAACAAAAAAGCCTAGTTTGATAGCTATGGTGAAAGCCCTCCACAAATAAGTGGATCATAGGCACACTTACAGCTCTAAATAAAAGAAGGTCCACTGATATTATGGTCTTCTAGAGAATTTGCTTCTGCTACACTTACAATGCTTGGCCAGAGCTACCTTTAGTATAAGGGGGTCAGGACTCCACTGCTTTTGACCTTTCCTGGCCAGAAAAAGTGTTCTTCTTTTTTAAAAAACTTTTTTTTTTTTTTAATTTTTAAACAGAAAGCAACTGTAAAGTTGTGCATGTTGAACACCTGCTGACAGGAAATTTTAAATTCCCACCGGCAGATGTATGAGGGCTAAATGATTGCTTGTATATCCAATTAGTGGGAGGAGGAAAAAAAAAAGTGAAAGAGAGTACGCTATTTGAGTTCTCTGGACAATCACAACTTAACAACCCAGTTCAATGCTACAATATTTGTAATCAGTCTATACAGTGAAAAAAAATAAAAGTATTTTTTATTGAACATGTTTGAATAATGGATAAATTTAAGAGAATTGTAATATGTTTTGCTGAGAAGAAAAGCAGGCTAAATTAATTGAATAAATTATTCATTGTAAATTATGGGCTCAAGTCTGCTACTGTGTCTTTGTATATACACATTCATTTTCAGGCACCTCTGCTGAGCTTGCTAACAAGGATACCAATTAGTAACAATGGTACTGGTGGTTTTATTTTAGCTTTACTTGTGTCTGCATTTCCTGGTTTTGTGTGGTACCAGAGGATGATGTACTAAAAGGGCACGGATTCTTGTATTTCAAACAAAATCAGAAAATATTGGAAGTCTAAAAAAATAATAGCAAATAGACAACTTTTCTGAGCTTTACAGCCTGATCCTTCAGTCCAAAGTTTGAATCCCTTCCAGCAAGTGCCCAGGCTTTGATACAGGTATTTGGAATAAGCCTTTCAGTGTTCACAGTTGTTGCTTATCTCTAGTTATGAAACAGCAAAATAGGTACCTTCCCCCAGTAACAGAGAGACCTCCAACTTAGGGTATATAAAATAAAGCTTATTCTATAGCAAATACTTACGCTTTGGAAAGCGATTTGGAAAAATACATGTTGCACATCTGACTTGGGTAAATCAAAGTAAGGACAGTCAAAGAAAAATCTAGCTGAGATTTCACAAGAGACCCAGTGGTGTGGTGACTTAAGCTGCCTCGCGGACAGACAGTACAACACAAAGGGTTCAGCAAAGCCCTTAGTTTTGGCCAAAACTGCCATGGAGTGTGCTAACAATTTAACGGTGTAGGTCCCTGGGAAGCACAGGTTGAAGAATATCCCTTTATCTCCTTAGCTTCATAGCCTGATCTCACTAGGGCAAGCTTGGATTATCTGGCTTTATTATACCTATTCAATGAGGTAAAAATTAAATGACAGACACCACATCAAGGGTAAAATTGGAAACCTTCAGGCTTTACCCAGCTGCATCTTCACCTAAAATTCATGGATTCGCTTTATTACACACTCATATCCTCCATCAGTCAAGCTTGCAGGGCCCCAATCCTTTCATTGCTTGCTCTGCTTATATACTGACTGGGAAAGGCTTACTTTGTACTCTTCCTGTTCCAAAAATGAACACTATCCTTTTCTTTGGAAAACACATACAAATACAGCTTACACGATGTGATATGAAAGAGCTAGTGTAAAAACTGTGGATTGACAGTCTCTCTTCCAAAACCCTCTTCTTGACTCTTTCATTGAATTTCTTTGAAAAACATCCACCAAAACATCAACTTGCAGTTACCATTTCCATAGCCTTTTTAATTGTTTTTTAAATGAGTTTACTTTATCAGCTAAGCTAACTCATGACTGTTCTCTGTGTGGTCTTCTGATTTCTCTTCATATCTGCATATCTCACCCTCAACATGTACCTGATCTCACATGGGGCAGTCACGGATAGGCAGCCAGGTGCAGCAGACAGACTGATACATTTTCTTAAGCTAAGACTACGGACAGAACTCTAGGCATGTGATGCAAGGCTTTGAGATAACTAAATTCAACACAAACTGACAGGATGTAGCATTGCAGATATTACTTAGTCACATAATTGCTCGGTCTAAAAATTACAGAGAATCCAGCTAGTGCACTGAGCATGAGTATATGGTTCCCTTTGCTATCTTTAACAAACTCTCACCTCCTTGCTATATATCCCTTTGTAGTCAGCTGGAACAGCATCTCTGGAAAACTCAGAAATTCTGAAGGATGATGAAATTTTTTTGTTAAGGATTAATGTAGCAATGAAGCAGCGCTATAAAACCAGAAGAAAACTTCCTCAATAAATGAAACTGTTCATTGTCAAAACAACAGCCTATGCCAGGGATTTGTTATCATTTAACTCCTAGTCCTTTGACTTTCATCAAGGTTGGATATGATGGTCTGGAAATCCCTCACTAACTGTCTCTTTAGAGAGAAAGGAACTTGAAAAGGTGGTTGCAGTGTGTATTCTGTTTATTCTAAGGTAGAGGTCAGCATGAAGGTTCACCTGGGGGCACTGATTTCGAGAGAAAAAATCCTAATGTCCACTGCAGAATAAGGCTGAGGATTTGGATGTGGGAAATGCTGGTGAAGCCATCCTCTCCTGAAGGTCCCTGATGTGATCACCAGAGCTCAGTATTCTCCGGGGATTGCCTACCAACCTATGCTGTCTATCAAAATACTTCTGCGATTAATTCCTATACTTTTCTGGGTAGCCCTGGGGAATCACACTGACAGAGGGTTGTTTCAAGGGGAATGGCAGGGAGAATGATCCTAAAGTTCCTTTCTGTCAACTGCTCTCCACGGACAAATGCACTCATTAGAGGTGTTGACTGGGGAGGGGTATGTGTGTGCACACAACAGGCCATCCCAAGGATCTACAGACACAGATTGCTTTATTTTCTCTACTGTATAACCTGTGATTTGCTGGATCATTATTCAGCTTGGTTTCTGCTGCTATGTAAAAATTACAGAGACCCAAGTACTCCCTGGTAAAGGGTGAACGCCAGGCTGTCCTTGTTTCTTGCTTACAGAGTCTCCCAGTTCCTTACTAGATGTCCCCAGTGACAGCAGAGTTGACATTGCCACAGTTTACATCATATAGACAAGCTGTTAGGAGCCAAAAGAAAGTTGATTCTTTCCTACATTAGTGTTGATTTTCAGTATAATTAATCCCTGCAGTCTAAATGGCATGGGACCAGTTACTGTTCCTTCTTTTTAAAGTTACCAGCTACACTTGCTGAAAAAGCATGGTCTTATTTTAGTTGCCTAGTTGCCTTTTATTTTGCAACCCAATAAATTGTGAAGATGGTATTCTGCATACACTGAGGTTCATCACTCATCCCTATAAATCTTGTTCTAAAGGATAGTAAACATCACACTTTTTACTGTATGAACAGTAAGTAATAAATAACAAAAAACAGACAATTATAATTCTGCAGATCACCTGCTGCAAAATAAAGACATTCAAACTCACTTTATCCACTTTTAATTATTCTTTGAGGTATTTGAAACTCTTCACCCAGCTGCCTCATATATGCTAAACTTACTAGCAAGTGAGTAGGATAAACTAATGAAGTAACATTTATATATTTCACTAATTATAACTACAAGAGAGGGAGAGAGCAGCTAATTAAATGACAATCAGATCTGTGAAAGACTTCAAGGACAATGAAGAGGGACAATGCTTACAAATCAATGAGTAAGTGGAACCCTGCATTTACAAAATTTTCCCCTTTTCGTAATCACAAAACAATGTAGATGTTTTTTCCCACTGAAATAGGAAAGCAGCAGGCCTCTAATTCTGAAAGACTTCACGAGAAAATGCTTTTTTGAAACCTAAAACATTAATTTAACCCCCAAGTATGATAAGTGCCAAACACTGCTTTTTATTGAATTCAAGCTGAAAGATAATTTTTCAAAATGTAATTTCTTACCAAGGTGCCTTACTAACTTCAGCTAAGGGTTTATCACTAGCTCAGGTTTTAACCTGAACTAGCCTTCAGAGGAACATGCTTAAAGCCCAGGCAATAAGGAAGCAATCAGTTACAGCATGGAAGAATTGCTCACATGGACTACACAGTTGTTGGATCATCATAGAATCATCATAGAATACTAGGTTGGAAGGGACCTCAAGGATCATCTGGTCCAACCTTGCTTCGCAAAAGCACAGTCTAGACAAGATGGCCCTGTCCAGATGAATCCTAAGAGTGTCCAGTGTTAGGGAATCCACCACTTCCCTGGGGAGATTATTCCAATGGCTGATTGTTTTCATTGTGAAAAATTTTCCTCTTGTGTCCAATCAGAATCTCCCCAGGAATAACTTGCACCCATTGTCCCTCATCCTTTCCATGTGTCTCCTGGTGAAAAGGGAGTCTCCATCTTCTTTGTAGCCACCCTTTAAATATTGGAACATGGTGATCAGGTCTCCCCTAAGCCTTCTTTTCTCAAGGCTGAACAAAACCAGTTCTCTCAGCCTTTCCCCATATGGCAGTCTTCCCACTCCTTTGATCATCTTGGTGGCCCTTCTCTGGACCCTCTCCAGCCCGCCTGCATCTTTTTTGCATAGCGGGGACCAAAACTGAACACAGCGTTCCAGGTGCGGCCTGACTAGCACTGAGTGGGAATAATGACTTCTTTACCTCTGCGGGTGATGCCCTTGTAGATGCAACCCAGCATCCCGTTGGCTTTCTCTGCCGCTGCAGCAGCACACTGTTCACTCATACTGAACTTGTCCACACCAGGACCCCCAGGTCCCTTTCCCAGAGCTGCTCCCCAGCCATGTAGATCCCAGCCTGTGCTGCACTCCTGGATTATGTTTTCCCAGGTGCAAGACCCTACACTTGTCCTTGCTGAACTTCATGAGGTTCTTGTTAGCTCGCTCCTCCAGCCTATCCAGGTCTTCCTGCAGGGTGGCTCTCCCTTCTGAACTGTCTACTTCCCCACTCAGCTTGGTATCATCAGCAAAAATTCATCGGGGTACACTTGGATCCCACCATCCAGATCACTTATGAAGACACTGAAGAGCGTTGGGCCCAGTATCGATCCCTGGGGGATGCCACTTGTGACAGGTTGCCAGTTTGAAAAGCAGTTATTTACCACCACCCTCTGGTTGCAGCCTGTCAGCCAGCTGCCCACCCACCGCACAGACCACTTGTCTAGACCATAATGCATCAGTTTCTCTAGGAGGACGCTGTGGGGAACTGTGTTGAAAGCCTTGGAGAAATCCAGGTAGACAATGTTCACTGCTCACCCCTCATCAACTGAGCAAGTTACTTTGTTGTAGAAGGCCATCAGGTTTGTCAACCACAATTTGCCCTTGGTGAGCCCATGCTGGCTTTTCCCAGTCACATGCTTCATTTGACTTGTGACAGCCCCCAGGAGGATTCATTCCATAACTTTCCCAGGGACTGGGAATTAACATCTGCAAATCAGTTTAATTACAAACATGCTCAAAACATCCACCCATCTTTCAAATACAGCAGGAGCAAAGACAGCAGTTTCCTATGTCAGAAAACTCAAGTGTCTCTCACATAAGCTCTGTTTGGAGGACCTACTTCAGCTCCTGTCAAGGAAAAAAACTCTTGCTTGCTCTTTCTACATGCACAGCCTGCAAGCAAAAACCCATGCCTTGTTACCTCTCAGTGCCTATAGCTTAGATGTACCTGCTATAGGTACCTACCACCTTAGGCTAGCAACAGCTATTCTCATTACTGCTAAAACAGCTCTTTTACTTCTCTGGAGTCATTAAAAGGTTATTTTTCAGGCTCTTTAGAGAAATCTACCACCTCCAGCTGCCACCTATTAGTACCTTCCAGCTTAACAAAAGGCTGTTCATATTACTTCAGTAATGAGGTAATTTAACCAAGTGTACATATACAGATACATATATAACAAGGAAGCAAAGGCCTTGCTTATTAGGCTGTTAGATACAGCTAGTAGTAATTTTCTTTCCACTATGCAAATGCTTTGAAAAAATTCAGAAGGCAGCCTTGAATGAATGTAACCTACTCAGTCACTTCTGCAATAAAACCAGCCCACAGAAGAGGACTGAACACAGATGAACTGAGTGAAAATTAAGTTTCCTAAGAGGTGAAAGGCTACATAAGACAAGTTTTGCAAGAATAAGATTGACCAACTGTTTAAGTTACAAATAATAATTAAAAAAAAAAATAAAATAAATCACTACACTGCTGAGCAATCCCATTGATCTCTAGCCCCTAATGTCCTGCTCTAAGCTTTGTCCTGGGTCTGCACCCCAGTCAGCTTACCTAGTGTTTATTACTGATGTAAGCAGCTGCATACCCCTGAAGATCTCAAGTTCAACAGACCAAGAGCTGTGGAGGGGAGGTGTCACTGCCACAGGAATCCCACTGTGTGGGGCTTAGTCCTATGGAAACTCTGCCATCAAGAGAGCCCTGACCAGGCACTCACTTCACTACAGTGAAGGTATCAACACACTGAGGACTCTCACTTCTCCCTCATCCCTTGACAATTTGATCTTATGAGACATAACACACTTTGCAAAATTACAGTTAGCTCTCTCCCTGCACCCATGTCCTGCTTTTCACAGTAGAGATGGCTACAGTCTCACCTCTAGGTGACATTACCTTGGGCTGCTTGCCTGACTCTCCTCATGCACTCATGGGCAGAAACTGCACGCAGTATTGTTTAGGTACCAGTAGTTAGAGAAGATGGATTGCAGCATCCAAATTCACAGGGATCGCTCACATGTATAATGCAAGCCATCCAGCAAGAAAAGAAAAGAAAAAATAAATTTTTTTTGCAAAGAAAACATTAACCAAATGGAAGGGGAGGAAAAAGATAATGGGAAGAACACATGCAATCATCACAAATCAGTTTCCTGTTTTCTTTCTATTTCATTTTGGTTTTGCTTTCCATTTCTTAAATGAGTGTTTTTACTGGCTGAGCGAATGCAGCAGATGTTTCCCAAGTTTTTCCTTAAGGATTGAAAAGGTGCCAGTAGTGCACAAGTACGGCACATACAAGGAGGGTACTTCTCTAGGAGTGAGTAGCAATGAAAAAAAGAGATATCCCAGTTTCTTTCTGACGTTAA
Organism: Ibidorhyncha struthersii; assembly: GCA_013398815.1. Taxonomy (NCBI): domain Eukaryota; kingdom Metazoa; phylum Chordata; class Aves; order Charadriiformes; family Charadriidae; genus Ibidorhyncha; species Ibidorhyncha struthersii. Next base: position 273,277 of record VZSZ01011824.1, on the reverse strand, counting down.
AAGAGACATTTCATTTCACCTTATACAAATTTCAGTCTAAGCAAACCCTAGCAGTTTTGCTTCTCTCTACTTCTTTCTCAGATCAGAAGTCTTCTACACTACCACAGAATACAAGTCTTCAATAAGTCACTGATTTCTCTACTTTTTTTAAGTCAAGAGCCTTATTTTTAATTGACTTTCAGTGTCTTCATTTCTCTTTTATAAGTGTAATTAAAAAAAAAAAAAATCCCTCAGTTTTCAGGAAGTGCCATGCCTCTCCTCCAAAAAGCAGTCCATCCTTAAACTATATAGAACCAGGCACATAAGAACTACATCTCCGCAAAACCATAATATCCTAACCAACATTTCTAAAAGAAAGTAAAGAGAAAACAGATCTAAAACAAGTGGCTTCTCAGAAAATTACATCAACAAGCATTTTACCACCAGCCAAAAGAAAACTCCATCCATGAAAGCTACAAATGAATTTTACCTACAACCACAACTCAGCAGTTGTTCACAGGTTTTGTTAAATGGCATTCTCCATCCTGCTGGAAGCACCACATAGGATACATCACCAAAAGCTCGGTATGGTCTTTCTTGCCAGCATATTTACCCTAAGAGAAGCCTTGAAACTAGTGGATGTACCAATTTATAAAAGGATTCTCCAATGATGGATAATGCTGTAACACTCCCTACGCCTCAGCCTCGCATGACATTTCTGCCACCCAACACCAACACTTTACTCTGTAGGAACACCAAACATACCTCAGGAGACTTGCAGGCACTGGAAGGGTATGGGCACATCTAACATGACACCAAATATAGTGCCCCTTTTACCTCCAAGGGGCAAACACTTCTGCAGGGGTACTACCACTTCAGAATCAGAAATCAAGCCAGACAGCCTCACAAGAAAGTAAACGCCACAGCTTTGGAGTTTGTGAAGGATCTACTGGCCCATTTTAAAATGCAGTGCAGCAAAAGAAAAGGACAAAGTAGGGAAAGTTCAGAGCAACTGCCCACGAGTATCTTTGGTGGTGAAGAGGGTCGACATACGCAAGAACTTGCCCGTTCCTTAGGAACTTCTCAAATTACAGATATGAAATCATGCTTTCAAATGTTCTCATGGCTCTGTAGGAGCCACTGGTTCGGCTGGCCCTGAAGAGTGACAAATATTTAACTCTAAGGAAAGGGGTGAGCATGTTAATATTAAGTCAGTGAATTTCTCTCAACAACAGGTGCCTTGGTTGTGAGACAACGTGTAAGCAGACATGCCTGCAGCTTTGTTGTCAAAATGCTGTTTGGAAAGAAAAGAGCAAACTACATGGAAACGAGCCAGGAAGAGCAAGCTGAGGCTGGCTGCCTAAAAGGCAGAGCACTATAGGAAAGAAACAGAAAGATGCTGTGCGGGGTGATACCCTCCCCTACACTTCCCATGAAAGAGCAACTTTATTTCACAGTCAGTGAATTCCTCAGCAGTGACCACACAAATTTGGAATATTCAAAACAGCAAATACAAGGAATCATGTCATCTCAGGAGCAGACAAACAAGTATCTGAACTGCATCCTCTGCTCAAGAGGGAAAAAAAAAAACCCAAAACAACCCCACAACCAAGCACCAAGCTGCAGAAACCCTGGCAGAGGACATACATTGTAAGCTGTGTACAGACTCCCAAGCCAGTGAAACGTTTGACAGAAGAATACAAGTTGGCAGCATTGCTTAATCCGTGTTTCAAGGGCAGAGCTGAAATCGCATTTGCACACAGTGCAAACACAGATCATTGAAGGGTATTCTTATATGCCTTCTGCTGAAGGAGGCCAGCCAATTATCTTCCCTCTCCAAGAGCAGGTCTCTACATCTACCCATGTTCCCCGGGAAACGTGAAAGAGTAGAAAATGGTTAAATAAACAGCTCTGCACCTTTTATCGTCTTAACAGAATACCAATAAGGGCAACCTGGAGAAAGATTTTTTTTTTTCCTTTGGAGTCCTTTTTGCATCAAACCAGCTCAGTAAAGAAATATAACCTTAACCTGCCTCTGTCTCACAGGAGCATATTTGCACAATTATCAACACTGATCAGTCCAAACGCAGATAGTCTTCTTTCTTGGAAAAGCATGACCTAGTTCTTTCTTAATGTCCTATTTCTATACCTAAAACCTCTGAATGCTCAGTTCAGCTGTTAGGAAGTAGCAGCAACTATTGCACAGGCAAAACCAAAGTGTCTTGATTCCCTGCAGTTCAGGAAAACACTTCTACCAAGTCATGAAGAAGCAACTCTGGGGTATGCGTTTCACAAAAATAGAAGGGTAGGGAAACATTGCCAAAAAAGTGAAGCTCAGAGCTCCTGTAACTAGATATTAACGGCCTGATTTTCATAGCTGTCGAGCCCTCTTCTTCACTCTGAAGGAGATGCTGAGCGCTAACCTCCTCAGGTTAGGGAGGGAGAAAAATCAAATCCAAAACAAGTCAAAACTCCAGTCAGTCCTGCAGGCACCAGCCCTGGTGCCTGGTGAGTGGTGGCTGCGTGTGCCGCTGCAGCAAGGAAGAGCGACACCACCCAAGCATTTAGAGCAAGGCTAACACCTGCTTTACTCTCTGCAACAACACGGCAGTATTTAACTAACAGGATAAGTGGAGGGTTTCCTCCACTTTGGAAAAGGACCAGACGGGAATCATTAAGACTGATGATCTCAGAATTCACCCAGAAAAGCTTGAAGTGAGGGCAGAGTTGAGAACAAGGCAACTAAGAGCAGGTGTGATAAAAACAAATACAACTACGGATACTGAGTATAAAGCCAGAACTATTACCAGCTCCCAAGTAAAGAACTGTGGAACAGTACACCAACAAGAACAACTCAGGAGTATTAAGCCCAAGGTGTTTCTTGAAATAACATGAAGTTAAGCTACAGAGCTCCTTGCCACAGAACATTGTGGATACATTTCCGTAGGTCAGAAAGATACTAGACACAGTTATGGAAGAAAAGTCTGCTGAGGGCTACTAATACAAATGACCACTTTTGGTTCAGGATGCCCCTGTGTCACATATAACTCTGCCTGGGAAAGCATTCTGGGAAAATACTGCTAAATGCCAGACCTGCTCCCATACCCTCTGCTAGACGTTACTGGTCATTATCAGAGATGGGATACTAAGCTAAATGGGCTTTATCTGATTTGGCAAGATCATTCTAGTGAGAACACAGGCTGTTTGGGGGCACAAATCTGGACTATCTAAGAACGTAACTACAGTACAGTGAAACAGGCACACAGTCATAACCCCTGTCTCTGTCTGACACAGCATCCAGCATTGATGAAGATATGCTACTAAAAGAACAAACAGCATTATCAAAGAGATTCATATTCAACTAGTAACATGGGGAGCCGAATTATCAATTTTAAAACAACATCTCATCCATTTTGAAGAGTAGCACTCCTCTTAGCAGTATGAAGAGACAGCGGTGAAGAAAGGCAGTAGAAAGGACAAATAGGGAGGGAATGCCTTGCCCATTAACCTCTTCATATCCCCAAACTGCCAGTAAATAGGAAATAAGCATAACCTGATTACAGGTGGAAATGCCAGAGATGTACTAAAGGTTAGGTCAACAAACATTACTGACATAGCAGAAAAAGAAATGTGGAATAAGAAAAATCCAATAGCTTTTGGATCATTTATCAAAACTCAAAGAAACCTTTACGAAATATCTTTAAAAATTAATGAATTATATGTTTTGAGATGCAGGCAGAAACTCATTTTGGAAACACACCACCTACTATATATTGGACAATATCATTCCAAGAGTGACAAGTCCAAAATGATAAAGAACATTATTGCTGTTATGATGATCTATTCTTGTTGCTTCTCACATTTTTCTCTTTCATTATACAGTGATGATACAGATGAGACGGGCCACTATTGTAAATCACATGACTACAAAATAATTTCCCCCTCCCAAATCTTTTAACCTTTTCCATTCAAGGTCTAATGCAAACAAAAAATTAATTTGTTAAGTTCCCATTGTTAGCTCTTATCACAACGAGCTTGGGAACAAACACAGCACAGTCTTCAAATGTGAATATGCAAAGCCAGGTACTAAAATCCACATATACCACTTGAATAAGAGTTGCAGTAACGTGATCCAAAGACTACACAAGCGAAGTCCCTCTTCTTTACTCAATTATCCTTAGAAAGCAGCCTCTGCTCTTAATCAGAGGATAAGTCTGAAAGGTTGATTTCACTATTTGCTGTCAATTCATTAACACACCTCACCTGTTTTCCTTTGTCTGTCTGTTGTTTTTTTTTCCCTAGTGAACTGGGATTTTATTCCTTAATAATGATGATGCTCTTGATCACTTGCTACAAATTCTCTCTCTCTCAAGTGCAGGCAACCAACACAGCTCAGCTACTCAAGAGAGCATAAATCAGTTTTGCTGGATAGCGTGAAACCAGAGGAAATGTGGTTCTAATACATTTATGATATGATTATTTGATGCTGTTACATGCAATAGAAGAATGGACTTCATTATCCAGGTCTTTTCCAGTCCTATGTTCCTATGCCCTCAAGTCAGCATGTGGATGACCAAATTCACTGTGAAACCACAGAAATGCAGAAAGCATAGCCTAGACCATCTGTCAGGTTGATTCTTACATTAGCTTCAGCGTTCTTCATCCCTGCTTCCTTTGCAAATGTTATTAATCTGCTTTCATAGGTTAGATACACTTATGATATTTACCTTGCCTTTGCAAACACATGAGTAGCTCACACAAAGCCTGAACGGTGCATATCATGCTATTCCCAGAATTTCTATAATAACTTATCTGAGAACAGATAAGGATCAAATTGTCAAAGTTTTAACTTGCCACCCTTCACCATATGCAAATGACACACTTTAAGGAAAACAAGTTCTCACAAGCTGATGTACCTGATGCTGCTACCATTATAGCAGTGTGTAAAAACAATTGATTTTTGAAGTTGATGTAAATATACGTACATATATATGTATTTACACACACACAAGACAATCAAAACATTTGCAAAAAAAAAAAAGGTTTTCCTTAAACCAGATTATCACCAGCTAAAGAAGGTAAAAAGAAACCTATTACATAATAGAAAAATAAAAAGGATAACACAGATCTATTGCTTAAGTCACTGAAAAAAAAAAAAAAACCAACAACCAACTAGCAGATACCAGGACAGACTTTGACCACAGAGGGCAGTCGCCCCTGCTGCTTCCTCTCCTCCAAAGGAAAACAGCCCAAATGCCCCATCTGTATCTGCTCTCTGGTAGAGTTTTGCAAGAGGAGCACATAGACTAAAGGTCCATCCAGCCCAGCGTCTTCTGCCCACCTGTAGAAACAGCAGAGCCTTAGGAACTGAGCTAGCAAGTAGGGATGCTTCTGCAGTACTACCCTTCCCCCCCACCCCTGGTCCAGCAACATTCAAACCAGGGGCCTCCCAGACTGCCCAGGGCTTTTGCATTCAAAATGCCTGAACAGACTTTCCTTCTTTAACTGATCCCATCGCTTTTGTGATCATGTAAATTGTGGCACCTCCTGGAGCACTTTAAGTGTGTTCTGTGTGAGGATGTCCCTCAGATTTGGTTTGATCTGTCACCAGTGAGTTCCATTTGTTGCCCTGTTTGAGAGACACTGAGCAATCACTCCTCATTCACCACATGTGCACCTGTCTTCATAAAATTCTGTTATACCCCACCCCAGTAACCTCAGAGCTCTGGCTTGCCTGTCACACCCAATTATCACCTTTTATCTCCAGGGATCAACAGCCCAAGCACCTGCGTTTGCCAGGAACACCGCTTGAGCTGCAGGGGCAAAGGCTGCGCTGGCAACAACAGGAAGGACACTGTCCATGGAGGTGTCCTAGCTTTGAACTAGCACACACACAGAATTCACACATAGTATTGCATCGACCTGCAGGGACCTTGGCTACAGCAAAATGAAGTAAGGTTTGGTTTATATGTCATTTTTTGAACCAATAATTTTGATGAGGGTGTGATTAACCCTTTGGGTCTTAGTCCTTCTACTTGAGTATTACAGTCCCCTTTTTCCAGGGGGGCTACAGTATCTGTCTATAAGGAATGAGAAAAATAGGCAGACTAAAGTATATTTCTGTAACTTTTCTTTTTGCCAGTAGTGAAACTTCACACATCCCTTGGTGAAATGCAGGGTCACCATAAGTGGTGTCTACTGTCAGTCATTTTCAGAGAAGAGTCAACAATTCCCAGGACACTAGTGCTCTTCAGCCCCTCTGACTCCTACTAGACAAAGAACAGAAGGAGAGGAGGTAAAAAAGCTTTATTACTCAGAAGCAAACACTTTAGTTCTATGCTCTCAGAGATGGGCCTTCAATACTTTGGACATCCATTGACATCTTTTCTGGAGATAAATCAGTCTTGCTTCAGGCGCTTCTAGCAGAAATTGAAGAGGAGTTGGTTTTCTTATCTCCCTACACTTACATATCCTTTGCCTACATGGAAAGCCAGCAGAATTCTCGACAACTGTATGCCAGCCGCACAGCTCATTTTAACCTTAGAGGAGGACTAGGTGATGAAAGCAAGTAAAACCTCGTGCTACTAACCAGTTTTAACAGAAAGTACCCTTCAGTGTAATTTGATACAGCATGAAGAGATAGTACATATTTAGCTGTGGTGTTTCCCCCTGCCCCCCTTTCCTCTGCCCTTCTCCATCATTAACTTCGTTTCCCTCCTTTACCTGCTCAGATCACTGGATTCACTTTGGATTTATCTTAAAAGGCCTTGCAGCTGCGAGCAAACAGGATGGGTTCAATCCTCTTTGATGATCCAAATCAGGCAGCTAAGTAGAACTAGCTGGGACTAAAACTAACCAGAGAAGAAGGCTATACTGAACTGATGCCACAGCATCACGACATCCCTTCTGAAGACATTCATCACTCCTTTCCCCTTACTTAACAGAAGGCATGTCATCTGGAATGCTGCTGAATTGTGTCTGGCAGAAAATAAAGAGAAGAAAAAGCTAACATTTTGTGTTTGTGCAAGTGCTTCTGCCAGCATTTGGACCACTGCCAACCTATCAAGTACTAGTTTGCAGAGGGTTACGATGCTCTGTCTGGGCATTTGACAAAAACTGTAGAACCTCAGAACACGGGCTTTTAGGTGTGAATGGTGTGTGCTGAATCATAATGCAGAGTTGCACTGACATTTGGAGTGGAAAAAACCCATGTTTTTTTCAGAATCCGTTTCCCCCTTCCCTCCCCTCCTAGACAGGGATCTTCTGATGTCACATTAATATGTAATTTTTCAAGGAACAGAATATGTAAGAAAGATGAATGTTATACATTCACTTTTCTGTAACAGTTACATTCGCTTTGGGGAAAAAAAAAAATCCAGTCTGAGAGAAAGTTCTCATTCTTCTTTTAATTTTGTGTTAGAATATATAAGCAACATTATCATTTGAACTGCACCTACAATGTATGAGGAATTTCTAAAAAAACTCACAGATATAAATGTTTTCCCCCCTTTAAGATGTTATAAATAGAAAATAATTCTCTCTTCTGCTATTTCTAGCATAAAGGCTTTCAGAACTGATGTCAGATTGAAAGAACTGCAAGCCAGCCATGGACAAAGCCTACTGCAGCTAGCAACTGCCTTGGGAGACTAGTAATACCAGACTTTCCACTTCAGAGTCCCTCAGGTTTGACCCTGCCCTAGGTATGGGATACACTTCAATTAGACAGAGCGGTTGCAATACATTTCAACATGGAAGAAAAGACGTCAGGAAAGAGAGCAGTTGATCTACACAGAACTAACAGCTACAGAGCCTGCACAGATGGACAGAATCAATGTCAGAATTTAAATGTTTAATACAAAGAATTAAAACTTAAGATTTTGGCATTCAAATAAGTATTCATCTTTGCAAACCAAAATATCTTCCACAGTAAAGGATTATAAGTGTACACTTCAGGTAAGCCTAGGTTTAAGAAGTGAATTGGTAAGGCCAGGCAACAGGAAGGCAAAGTGCTGAGGTAAGAATTCAGAGAGACATGAAACCCAAGGCCGATTTAGATTCAGAAGAAAAAAAATAAGAGGAAAAATATTATAATACAAAACATAACTAAGCATTCATACACACATAGCTGCCTTTTTGAAGGGGCAATGATTCAAAGATAGTCCCAGAACAGACACAGGGTTCTTAACATGCAACTTAGTATGTTATAGTGGTAATACATGTGTTGGAAGAAGCAACATAGTACAGCAACTGTAAATAGAGAGGACAATCTGGCGCTGAAGATTCACGTTTCAGAGAGAAGAAAAACTGGCACATGTATGTACATATGTACCATAGACCCAAGTATTAAGAGGAGAAACAAGGGGAATATAAACCACTACTGCTCACCCACATAGTCCAACCTCTAACTGAAGTCAGAGGCTTTTCTAGTTCATGTGTACTTCTGAATTGTCATGGAAAAGATTCTGTAAAGAAAGGAGTGCCTGTACAGCACCACAGTGCAGACCCTCATCTGTGTGGGAACCTGGAAGTAAACCATTTTGTCCTTTTCTGCTTGCACTAGGAGGCCAGAAGAAACATGCCATTATTGAGAATTTTGCCTTCCAGTGACTAAAATTGAATAGCTAGAGATAAAGACAGTTTTAATGTCATACCTAGTTATATACAGTAATCACAAAGGAAAACAGCAGTAATTCTCTCCCAGTATGATAGATATGCTGAACTTTTTTCAGTACAGGATGCTAAGTCTGTTTTTCAGCAGTAGTATAGCTCACGGCCATCGATGCCTACTTATGTCACCAAATGCAGTTTGACACCACAGACCTAGATCTCAGTGTCAGGAAAGGATTTACAAATTAGAACTAGAGTCTAGCAGAGTTGATTAATAGGCTGGAGAGATCAATAAAGCATGATTTCAGCTGTCAAATACGTACACCTAACTACACTCAGGTAGGGTTCAGCAATTCAAAACATATGTCAGTAAGTATATCAGTGACAGTACACATGCTGGAAGAGGCACTATACACATGTTAAAGCGACTGTAAACAGAGAGGACAAGTACCATTTGGGGGTTGAAGATTCCTGTGTTTCAGACTGAAAAAGAACATTAGTGCAAGCTACAGGAGATTAAGTACTTCAAAAACATAAAACCAAGAGAAAATAATTGTTGAAGACTATACAAGATCTGTGAGAAATAGGATGAGGCTAAGCAATTGCAAGATGTGCGGATAACTCAAGTGCAATTAAAGACCATTCTAAAGTGATTAGATTGGATGTCAATACTTCTGAGAAAGAATTAAAGCCATTCTAGAGGTGATGAAAAACATATCTTCCTGCACAGTAGGACTGTTTCCATCAACACCTACATGTGACCCAAAAATATTTAGACATCTAGCAATTTTGTAAATAACACTAATCTAAAAGGCCAGAGATGTCCTTTCATTCAAATGTTACATGCTGCTGGATAATAGAACCAACCACAAATTTCTCAATCAAGAAATATGGTTTTTGAAAGTGCATGTTTGTTGAAATATCGCTAGCATAAATAAAATTTCCATCTCATATTTGGGAAATATACCCAAAGATTTCAACAGTTTAGAAATTCGGACATAGTGATTTTTCACTAGATATTTCAGTTTATCTATTAAAACAGTCCAAATCAAAATAGAATTGGCCTGACCCAAATTTGGGATTTATGTGTGATTCTCATTAAGATCTTGCTCTGACTCACGACAGGAAAAATCCCAAATAGTCAAAGTTAACATGAGGAAATCGGAGCAATTCCCTACTGTCGAAGGAAGGAGTGCATTTCCACTGACTGAAACATTTATTTTGATTTTTCAAGTGTCAAGATTTTCCTTGTTAGTATTTTTGGCTTCAAGGGGAATGCAGAGCATGAAGCCTCGGACAGGACTGTCTCTCCAAGAGTCAGAAGCAAACATAAAGAGACTGGCATCTCACCTATAGACACTTAATGATAACATTAGAAACTTCTGGGAGTCTAAGCAGTTGTGTCTTCACAGAATTTTACACCATCCCTCTTCCCCCCAACTTTCCTGGGTTTATACATTTCTAATCTCCTGGTAGTTTTATGGTTCTTTTGGTAATGCTCAAGTGCAAGAGACCATTACACAGCATCACAAGGGAGAATGAAAAGGCCCTGAAGCTTCTGGTTAATCTCCCTGCTGGGCAGAACTGCTCTGAGCAATGCATTTAAGACATGACCACCACCCCCAATCAGTAGCTGGGACAAAAAAATATTTTTCTGTCATGCTTTCCACTTAGATGAGTGTTGGGGTACAGCCAGAGTTTTATATGCAGTGAATGGAAAAACCATAAGAATATCCCATTTGATTCTGGGCTCCTGCCACCCTTTACTGACCTTCCCTCCCTTACTAATCATTACAATCATGACATTTCCCTCAAATTTTTTATCTACTGGCAGGCAATGGCCCAAATCTACAATCGGTTTTGCCTTTGGTTGGGGAAGAGGAAATAAAAGTACAACTGTAGTCAGGAAACAAAACTGGCCTGGAAGGAGAGGCATATTCTCATTCAGCAGAGCTCATCCTTGTACGTGCTTAAGTTTCAGTGAACTTACAACAAAACTGAAGTCCCATTTTTCCTTGCAGAGCCACAACCTCTGTCAAAGAGCAAGAAGGATTCTGTCTAGCATCTAGCATTAGCAAGATTGCCAGATATGACAAGAAGTAACTGGAGAATCATTTGCATATAACTTTGCTTTTTAGGACCTGGTGATATTAGCAGAGCAACAGGAAGGAAAAAAGCCATCATGTGAGCTAGGAACATAATCCAAGAGCTGAAGAGAATGACCTGTTGGGGTTCTCTAGTTATTCATCTCTGCAGAGTCACTCTTTCCTCATTGAAAAAATTAAACTTCAAACCAGCCAGCTTGTCTTCAGCAGCTTGTTCCCCTAACAGCTATCTAAAAGGAGACAAAATAAGATGAGACTGTGTATGCAGGCAGTGGAATCTCTTATCCTTGTTACCCACAAAATGCCACAGTACCTCAGATTAATTCCTCAAAAAGCAAATATTTTCACAAGTGCTTTTGAAGGGAGACCGTGATCAGTGTATCCACCAAAATATACCATAAAAATGTATTCTCTATCTGCTGCCTCAACATCAGTTGCTCAGAGCCTCAGCTGCTTAAAAGAAAACCTGCCCTTTACAGTGCTGGCAGAGTTACTGCAAACCTATCTGTTAGAGAACAAAGCTAGAGAAGAGCAGAAGTATACACATGAAAGGAGGAAATCTGATTTCCTCATTAAAACCAATATTAGGCAGGAATTACCACTTTAAAAAGTTCTATCACCATAGGGAAGTCTCAGCATGCTTTCTGTCTAGTAGAAATAAATTCCTACTTTAAACATTCTAATGTGTGGTTTTGTTTTTTTTTTTAACTCCTCACCATACCAGCTACTTTCTTTGCTGGTGTTCATCCACCACTAGACGGTGTGCAGATGAGCCCAACAGGTTGTTGTTCTACAGCTAGGATACAGTAAAGTAACCACCTTTTTTTGTATAGAGATAGATTTTGTAGCACTTCTCTGTGGATTTTCAAGAGTGCTTGCTGCCTAATTAGAATAAGCATTTTCCCTTTCTGTACAGACAGGGAAAGACAGACACAAAGAATTGAAGGCTTAGGCATAGAGTCAAAAGCAGAACTGAAAACTTGTATATTCATTTGTCCTTTAATTCTTAGTCAGATGCTGAGCCCATGCTGCCTTGGTTTTGCTGAAATGAAATACTTTGTGTCAAAATACAGAATTATATTTGTTTTGCTTCTATTCAGTTTTTCAATTTGTATGTATAAGGGTAAAAACAGAAAAGTCATGCTTAAGTGGGATGCAGGAAGATTTTTCTCCTTAAAAACAGTTTTAATAATTCAACAGCAAAGAGTTCACCATCAAAAAGCTGTTCTTACTGAAAGTGATGATGGCATATGTTAACAAGCTAGTGAAACTTCATTGAGCATGTGACAATTATCTGTGCCTTTCCCCTATGCATCAAATAAATTGCTTCTCAAACCATATTTTCTTCAACTCTTCCATTCAACCCATCCCATTCCCTGACCTTCAGGGGAATTCTCCACGAAGCCAGCACAAAGAAATGCAAAACCCACTCTAGCTGCAAAGACAGCAGCTTTCAAGCACAACTGGGAAGACATGACACTGACGCCTGTTTTTGTGACCTTGGACTGACCAGATATTTGAATCCTCTCTGGCTGAGGAGGAAAGACACAGATACTAAAGACTCCTTTTTATGCCTAGTTTTACACCCTCAGTGAAACCTCTGCTGCACTTTGCAGGCTGAACCACTTCTCAGCAATACAGTCCAAGCAGCAGAATCTGCAGCTAAGGCCGTTTTGGTAAGCGTTGTTTCAAGGGTACAGTATCAGATGCTCACTTCTTAAAACTAACCTACCTTGATAGTTGTCCCAAACCTCAACAGCTGTCCCACACCTCAACAGCATGAGTTGCAACCCTCCAGCTCAGTGGCAGAGTTATTTTCTGTGCTGTCTGCCACGGGGGTTTGCCAAGCTTGCGGAGTGGCATACAGAAGATGTGCTGTCCTGCTTTGCCTACCTGCTCTGTTCTTTCAAAATCACTTTAACAGACAGTGCATTCAAGGAGGGTGCTGGTTACCACCAGGGAGCTGATGTCAGGACCGTGGGATTTTATCCTTCAGCTTTGTCTTCCCCTCTCTGGTTTAGATTTAAGCCTAGAACAAGACAGAATTCCTCCCACTGAAAGCATTAGGAAGTCCAGTCAGAAGGTGCTTCAATCTGCATCCCTACGTAGCATTTTAACCATTTCATAGAAAAGCAAAATATTTCCTTCCAAAAGGTGTGATGGATGTTAGCCAGCTGTGACTCAAATAAGCCTCAAAGTTTAATAACTATACTGTCTGTTTAGGAACATAAGAAGGCACAATCACCCTTAGGCATACCCAAATATTAGGGAACTGACATTTGTTGTCCCCCTCTGGAGCAGCACAACATTTATTCACACAAATCAGAGCGATGACAAATTCCAGACTACCCCCATTGCCCTTCACCATTCCTTACATTATGGCTAATGACAAGAGTGACATAATATATTCACATTTGTCTTTAAAACTATATTCTTCATCTCAGGAAACAAAGAAAATTTGCACCCAGACTTGGACTTATTTACTTTTAAGCTTTGAGACAGTATCACCAAAGGTTATATTACCTCTAGATTATTTTCCCTGTGAAACATAACCAAATACTGATTAAACTGAACACTTGTACCTCACCACAAGGAAATAAGCCTTACACAGAATTGATGTATAGCTATAGACACTCCTGCAGATCTAGTAAGTGAAGTTTATTTATTCTTTGTAAAACACACAAATACACACCAGGAACCAGATATTTTTACCCTTATCTTCCACCTGGTTCTGTATGGTACATGTTTAAATGAGAACTCAGCGACTTCCACACAGCCTTGTTGTACTACGGGCATTGCTAGTGAGTTCTTCCACAATGAAAAAAGGACTCTTCAGCTTCTTAAGCTCAATAACTCCACAGGCAGGCATTAGTTTAAAACTGTAGGAGAAATTGCCAGATGCTTTGTTTACAAAGTTACTTAATCCTTTTATACAGCATCTTATGAGCAAAATTTGATTCCTGTTCAAGTCCAGCCCCTCACACTTTCTTGGGTTTTAAGAGAATACTCAGATTTGCTCACACTTTGTTTTAGTGATTGCTTTCTAAGAACATACAAGTTTGAAGAAAATATTTCTCCAGCTTCAGCAGTAAGTACAGTTACCCTGTTCTGATGGGAACTGCAAGACAAATTCATTGTCCTCGTTATTTCAGTTGCAAAGAAAAAAAGTAAAAAAAAGGAAGCCAGCATCCCTCTCACACAGTCCCCGTTTCTGAATAAATCCTGTTTCTGAGATGCGAAAGGATCCAAACAGGAGGCTGGTTGTTGGGCTTTCGCTTACAGCTCCCAGTTCCTTTTGCTGCCCATGCCCATTCAAGCCACATTCTTGGCTGGCAGCTCCTTCCTGGGTCTGTTTCTATGGCATTTCCTCATCCTCCTCCCACCTGCGTCTCTGCTCACAACAACTTTAAATGAAAACCTTTGTTTGGGGCTGTGACAGACTTGGGCTTTTTGTTGGAGCTACCATTTTTTTCTGGTCTGTGGAAGGTAAACACTACACTCACCAGTTTTAAGCAAAGGTTAAGCTTCACTGATTATATCAGCACTAATGCTTACACTTAGTCACACACAAATCAATCTAAAGAAAAACCCCTTTCACCACATCCTGCCTTTGATTTCAATAATGTTGTTTCTGGACTGTATCTGTGTATTACTCTGATACCAGATGAATCCTTGCCACTCATATTTCCACCATAATTAAGACCCCTAATGGAAAACTCAATGAATAAACCACCCTGATCACAAGACACTTAGATGCTCTAGTAAGAAACACAATATAAAATTTACCTGTGATATGGCCAGAAGAGAAAGTGCTTCAGAACATTACCGAGTGAAAGAATACACATCTACCAAAGTTTAGTATGGTGGAAAGCCACTTTCTGGCTAGCTTCAACTATTTGAATTTAAGAGCCCTCCCAGTAGTATTTCATACAAAGGAAAATTTGGTCCTCTCAATGAATAATGAAATAAATTGGCTTATTTGGTCTGTGCAACCCTAAAATGCAACAGTTAATATCTGAAACAGTAACAAAAGAAGTTTGGCTAGACTGATTAGAAGGTTCCTCCTCAGCTATCAGTGTTCAGCATTCTCACAGGCAATAGGAAAGGTTCATCCTCTCCATCACTGTCCCCTGTGCGCAGAGGAGCTGTGTTTCACACTGTGCTTCTTCAGCACACACCAACCAATACACCTTCCAGGCTCAGTGTTACACAATCTGATTACAGGTGAAGTGAAACACCAAACAGTAACCCCAGAATATGCCCCAGCATCTGTCATTGCAGACCATTCAGAATGGAAATTCCTCTGCTGTCCTCATGAGAGCATTATTCCGCTACATGGGTTTGTTTGTTTCATCTCTTTTTATTCTCCAACTAGTTTTGAGGTAGAACAATGGGCTCTGGAATGACTCCCCTAGGGACAATGGGTGACCCTCACAATCTGACAACCATCTGCTAAAATTAAATTTAGCGAAAATATGCTCATGCAATTCTGGATGCAAAAAAAAAAAAAAAACAACCCACCACACTGAATATAAGCAACTCAAACGAAACTGAAATATTGGCCAAGGAGCCATTGCATTACCTTGGTTTACAGCAAGGACTTTGCTATACAACGTAGCTGCAATAAAATTCTGATTCCTAGTGTGGGAAATATAAAATAAAGCAATATTATTCCCAGATTTTTTTTTTTTTAATATGAAACACCATGCTGTTTCTCCTTTCGTTTCATTTAAAATGGATGTCATTATATGCAGTCAAGTCCTGACCACTGTAACTGGACCCAAAGGAATTGAGGAGGATCATTGAGTGGAGTAGCAAGACAGAAGGTCATCAAACCAGCACCACATTACTCTCCCTTGACATCCGATGGAGTCACGACAGCAGTTTGGATGCTAGATAACATGAATATTCATCTGTGTGATTTAAAAATTACATTGTGACTTTGGAATGACACTTGTCATGCGCCCCTGTTGTACCTTGGCGACACTGTAAGGAAGACACAATGTCAAAACACTGACTTTGACATGACGGTCACCTGCTTTTTTTCCTTTTTTTCTTTTTTATTATTACCATTTATTTTAAATCAAACACTGCAGTTAGAAGAAGCCTTAAGCAACAGGCCTGGAGAGTGAAGGAGCATATTAGCAAGTTTGTGAAAGAGATCAATAGAATGCTGTTAGCTTAAGATATTTTCCCAAAGAAGCTGTTACCTGTCCATATGCAGCTCCAATAATGAAACCACAGGTTTGTACAAGGAAAACACTTGCACCAGAAAGTTTTTATTTCCTCTGGAGAAACCCCATTTCAGTTCAGAGGTAGAAAGGACAAAATAATATATGTCTTGAGCTTTTAAGAGAAGTTTTAGAGACAAGACACCCTTATGCAGGCCAATTGAGCCAGCAGGGATCCGTCTCAGCCAATCCTGCAGGCATGCTACCCTATTAGAACATCTCAGTTTATCCTGGATATTTTTCTTGAATAAACACAGAGTGTGTCTGTCAGGTCTGGGTATCTCCTACATTGAGTTTAGAACATTCACTGAAAAAAAAAAATAAAATAAAAAAAAAAAAACAGGGTGTCAAGGGACATCTGCTTGTCCTCCTGCTCCAGAGAAAAAAAAAAGGGAGAAATAAACACTTACTTCAGTACCACTGACTCCAGCCTCTAACAATATAGAGCTATCAAAGAGTTATACTAATGTAACAAGGCCACAATGTGATATGACATTTCAGTGGCCTGTGATTATGAAGGGAAAGTGAGGACCACCTGAAATCCTGCAAGCTTTCTTCAGGACTAATTAACAGGAGCACAAGCTGAGAAGATGCTGAGGCAAAAGGTACTGAATGTTTGCTGAT